>CM076580.1:59996245-60231058 GCA_034641835.2 Pinus albicaulis | reverse complement strand
CTATAGGGAGAGTGGGATCAACCGAAGATGGAATTGATTTGATCACTTGGTAAACCAATGTTTCATCAACCTAAGTGATATGGGTTTCACTCTCCAATTGAAGAGTGGGATTGACTCTACTTGGAATTAGATCAATTAGTTCGTTAACTAATGATAGGTTGGGAGAAATTATACGGTAACCAGTTGGAGTTTTTTGTTGTGGAATAGTAAGTTTTTCCAACTATTTTTATGCTTCATTCATGTGAGGGAAAAGGTGAGTTTTATGACTCCTTTCGCATAACCTACAAGGAAACCTAATTTTACCCTTTTTCCCTGAAACCTGAAAATCACTAGTTAATGGATCAATAGTAAGTTGATAATAATTTTCTAACCATACCTCCAATACCTTTGGAATACCAAGACAATAAATAAGAATTTGATCACCCTTAAAAAGCTATAAAGAGTATTTGGGCTTGTGATGCATATTGGAGGTTTCCTCAACATTACTAATTCTTACAACCATGGTCGGTTGGTTGACTTCTTTCTTATCTGGATTCTTTTTCTTCTTCTTCCCTTTATTCTTCTTCTTCTTCTCTTTCTTCTTCTTCTTATTCACTCGATTACTAGCATCAAGGATTTTACCAAGCAAAGAAGAAGAAATGGAGGAAGAAATGTTGGGTGAAGAAGGTAAAGGGTAGACATGAGATTGGTGATGTTGATATGGTGAAATCGATTAAGGTGAAGTATCTAGTTGAGGTGGAAAATTTTTAGTATTTAAGGCCAACAAATTTGAAAACAACCATATTAGTAAACCTATGGTAAATCGAGGAAATGACAATGTAGCCATATAAGGAGGACCAACATTTACAAAATAAGGAAAAAGACTAGGATTCCCATTAAGAGGGGTTCATTGGTTGGTAAATTCTGGAATTGTTTCCATCAGATTCAAATTTGGTGAATTTTATTAAGAATTTTAACAATATTAACAATCCAAAATCAAAATCCACACCTAAGGTCTATAAAAAGTAAAAACGATAAAATAACACATGCTAGTAATTCTAAGGAGTCAAACCATGCAAACAAGCTTTTCACAACAAAATCACTAATTGGTGATGAAATCCAACATCGTGGAAATAAAGGCAAAAAGTGTATATAGATAGAGTGGGTGGAACCAGTTACGTTGACAACCTTCTTATTGAACATGATCTGGTGCAACTAATTCCACTTTTTCCATCTCAAGTGAAGATTACCCTCCAAAACATTCTAAGTGAGTCTAGCCAATGTCTATTCCAGGTACATCAGAGACTTCCCCTATATCATGATCTCAAGTAAAATCCCAAATAATATGGTTAGTAAGGTCACCACTTACAACAATTTAACCTGGGGGGACAGTTGCAGATCCGACATACACGTAAGTGCAGAGTAACAAATCTCAACCCCATTGAAATTTCCTCAATGTGGTAAATATGAGGTTTACTTCCAAGTGACCCAAAGTATCTTTTGGTACCATTTTTAATGCATGGAAATATTCTATCGTTACCAACGAAGTGGGGTCAATCACTCCACTTGGTTCGATATGATCTTGCGATTAACTCTCTTCTAAGAAGAACTTCCCAGAGAAAAATTGTAATAACTGGATATACTCCCTACTACAAGATTCTAATGTTTTTCGGTAGCTTTGGAAAGTTTAATCACTTTCCTATTGCAAAGCCCTACAACCTGATCTAATGTAGTTGAAAGAGCCCTAAAATAGTAAAATTTATAATTGATTTTAATTAGCGTTTTGTTATTACGTTGTTGTTTACTCATAGGGTAAATGGATGTGAAATTGATGGTGTTTTGACCTGAACCAAAAATTATAATGCAGTCAAGCATGAAATTTGTAATATTTTAATTTCGATGAAGATCTATCAAAAGGAAGGAAGGAAATTCAAAAAAAATTGCAACAAATAATGGTGCAACAAAAACGAATTTCCCACACTATATATTCAATAAAACTCTTCCAATGCAATTAAAATCCCTAAATCACAAACCATGCAATGTAATCTATGCAGAATTTTCTTGAAAAATATGAAAAATTAATCTATGCACAATTTCCGTTCATATTATGAAAATGAGAATTCTAACTATGAAAATGTAATCTATGCAAGATAATTATCCAAAATAAACACAAGATGATTCCAAATCAGAGAACAATAACAATGCGATTTTCCTTCACCAATGTAATCTAAAGAACCAATAAACTATAAGGAATTTGGATGAAAATTCCAAAGATAAAAATTAATGACACTCAAAGGTGATTAGCACTCATAAAATCATTAAAAATTGTTAAGAAACTGAAACAAACCTCTCAGTAATGACCAAAGGAAATCCAATTAATAATTTCTCAAAAAAAAAAATTGAAAACACCTAATCAACTTAACAACAGCTTTATGAGACAGTAAACAAGCTAAAGAAATCATAAAAACAAAAAATCCGAACTTAAATGAGAGAAACCTTAACTTTTAAAAAAAATTAATTGGGTTGCATGGGAAATTAATGTAATCCAGTGCACATGCACATTATTGTTGAAGAAAAATTGTGCAGATCAACGCTCTGTTGCTAAACAAGAACTATGCAGATCGAGAAATTAAGAAAAAATAAAAAACAAAGTTCTCAAACTAGAAATTTAATTTCTTAAAGGGTCTAAATGTGTCAGGGGTCACAAAAGTACACAAAGGAGAACTCTCATTCCCCAATGTGGTCACCAATTTTTTATGTGGAAAAATCCATTCTGCAAACAAAAATGATCTCCCTAGATTTCCAAGAAAACCTAGTCACAAACATCAGAATAATTTCTACCTTTCCTTAGCCTATAACTAAAACATGAAACATGTAGTATGTGAAGGATCACTTACCTATTAATGAAGTGCTTGTATAATTCCTTTCAGCGCTTTCCACAACCATATTTTCCTCAATGCGTTAGAGGCTTTCCAAATTCTTTCCACAACTTCTCCATGATGCTCCAAAAGATATCTACATAGACAAAAACATTCAAATGGATAAAATCATATCGAATATAAAATAAAATGTAAATGAAAACCCTAATTTAGAATACAACATATAACTGAATCAATAATCAATTATAAACCATGCCATTTATCAAGGAATCTCACAACTAACATAAAAATAGACACAATTAGGAAAGAACAATTACTTTTTATTGAATCGAAAGGAAGAACAAGCTTACAACCTTGATTCCTTGATGTCACGAGCCTCTTCTAATGGTCTCCTTTCCTTCCCCTGATGACAAACTCTTTAGACCCAAAACCAACAATATAAGTTTACAAATCCAAGTCTCTTCCTTCCCTTTAGTCCTATGCTCAATTTATAGGTAGGATGAGGAGGTTTCTAGTTCCTCTTCTCAAGGGATATGATGCTTAAGAGGAGGAGTATAGTTCCATGATCCAAGGGATAAGGCGCAGGTATGTAGTGGTTCTAGGTCTCTAATTTTGATAAGATTCCTCCACCAGATCTTTTATAACTTACTGTTTTATTTTTACCTGCGTTAATAGAACTGCACAATTTATAGTGGAAGAAAGTGCATAGATCTACGCACTTTACATTGTAATAAATTGCACATGTGCAGGTTTTTTTTCTAGAAAACCGTTCAGATTCTCAAAAAGGGTTTTTAAGCAGTGTAATCCAGAATTTTTTTGTCCCTGGTATTATTTTACTTCAAGCTTCATTGGGGATTCACTTGAGACACTCCATCGAATGGTGAAGGATCTAAATCGATAGTGATGGTGAAAAAATTTAGTGTAACACCAAAAATGTACCCAAAATTGCAAATAACTCTTTCCAAAACCTATAAGTGAGCTTAGCATCCCTGTTTGACATAATTTTCTTCGAAACAACATGAAATATGACCATATCTCTGATGAATACTTGTGCCACATCATTAGCTGAACACGTAGCCTTCGCTGGAATTAAATGTGCTAGTTTAGTCCAGTCCACCACAACCATGATGGAACCATGATGTCTAGATTTCCTTGGTAAACTTATAATGAAATTCATGGAAATGAACTCCCATTTAAATTCTGGAATCAGAATCAGCTTTAGTAATCCACATGGATGCTTACACTCTACTTTTACCTGCTGATAGACCAAACATCTAGCCGCAAACTCTGCCACATATTTTTTGAGATTCCACCAATGATAAAATTTCTTCACTGTTGTCAATGTCTTTTGATACCCTGGATGACCTGAATACGATTTCACATGAAACTATCTCAAGATAATATTATTGAGCTCATTATTTTCTCACATATATATCCAATCCCTAATTCTAATCAATCCATCTGGTGAGAGATGATAGTCCACATCCTATGAACTTGTACCTGCACTTGTACCACTACCTGTATTTGTACTTTTACCTATCCGACTACTTGTACCACTACCACTACCTATACCTATACTAGTACTCTATTGTAAGCTGTACCTAAGATATTTATACCTATCATCCCACTGACCTTCCTGTAAGATCCGATCTTGTAGGTATGTCCCATAAGATCTCATGGTAGTAATGTGATTTAACTATATCCGCCTACTAAAATAATCTACAACCCTATTCTCTTTTCCATTGATGTACATGATCTCAAAATCAAACTCATTGATTGTGGCCAACCATCTAGCTTTCTTGGCATTCAGATTTAGTTGGTCAAATAGATACCCCAATCCACTGTGATCTCTCATCAATACAAACCTCCTACCAAGAAGATAGTGCCTCCACATATTCATTACATGGATGATCGTTGCAACTCAATATCATGTGTTGTGTTAATCGGCAGTATTTTTTTCTTTCTATAGATGACTAAAAAATTTTCCCAGATTTCTAGAAACAAAATTCATGAATATTGTGAGTTCTAGAAATCTCACTGCCTTCTGGATAAAGTTTTTACTATTTTACTACTCTATCAAGTCATGGCGAGCCTATTAGACCCATAAGACCAATCATGGGCTCAAGCTACTCATCTTCTCTGTGTTTTTCCACCTTTGACCTTAGCACTCAGTTTGGACTTGCCCGATCCCTCCATTTTCCATCTATGATCACCAACCAACCTACTTTTTCCCATGTTCACCAGAGATCTTAAAAAGCTTTGATAGTCTCAAAATCCCTCTATGAGCTCTTTAAGTCAGTCAATTTCATCCATTTCTATATCCTCAAATACAACCATTAATCATGAAGCTCTGCTTTTGCACTGTCAAGATCCCAAGCCAAATCTCAATCAAGGACCAAATCCAAGGAGTTGTCCACTAGGTCATTTGGGCTCATAAGTTGTAGGGTTCTTTTGGAAATTCGTAATTAGTGTTTTTCATATGCCAATAAGGTAAATAAAATATAAAGGAATACAAGCAATTGTTTGTCCAAAGTTTGGTAAAATCCTTCAAAGGAGACCTCCTTGGTCAGAGCATAAATTCTGCAAAAGGATAGTTGCCCATATTAAAACATTTCTGCATGAATGGTTGATGATGGTTATTAGCAGAAGAGAGGCAAGGTGAGAATCCAAACTCCTCAAGGACATTCACAGCAAAGGGGAAACATCATGCCTAATTTCACAGAGAATCAGGGTTTTATGGCTGATTGACAAAACAATGTTGCTAAGCAAAGAGCTAAAGCCAAAGCCACGAAGGATAGATGTACATCAGCACCAATGAGCATGAATTGAAGATTTATTAAGAATAAAAATGATGGGCCTCCGTCATGACAACAAGAGGTTTTCAAAAAGGTTGTTCAAAGTGGCCTTAAGGTTTGTCAAGACAACATTGTTTCACTGCACCAAAGGGAGAAATTATAAAGAGTATCAGTGTGAAGGAACCTAAAATTTCAAAGTACAGTCAAAGGTATTCAAAATGGTCAAGATAAGGAAAACATAAGGTAAAGTGTCAGAAATGGAAAATCCGACTAACCTTGAAATCCCTGTTGGGTTATTAAAGGTTGTAAAAATCCAAAAAAAGACAAAGGAATAAAAGGATCAAAAGAAAACATTAGCAAAATTGGGTGTTTATTTTTAATTATTTTTCCAAGGGTATAAAAATCCCATGTCTATCACTCAACTCATTTGTCATATGCAAAAGGGGATAGAAAGCCTTCAAGTAAAAAATCTGAGTTCCTAGCAGACCTCGGGAAGGAAAACCCTTACGCTACGCTCTTGAAAATGTGTGCTACGCACCTGTGTGTGCCACCTTTTCAATTTTCCACAGGGCATTGCGCTCATGTGTAGTGGCGCTACGCGTTTACCGTGTGCAGGGCCGCCCGATACCACTCCACCTGTGGCGCTACGCGTTTACCACGTGCAGGACCACCCAACCGACTCGCCTAGGCACTACACGCAAGGCACATTCATCACTACACTTTCTGCGTGCAGGAGAAGCTGGACACCCAACAACTTTTAGACTCTGTCGTGCTATGCACTAGTGCGTTCAGGAACTGTCCAGGAGAGGCCTGACTGCATTCAGACTCTGCCGCACTATGTGTTGGGCCGTTCAGGCATGCCCAGGAAAGCCCGACACCTCGTGTAGCTCCACCTAAGTGTTGTGCTCCTGTGCTGCGCATTCATCCAGAAAGCCTCTCAAGCTAGTAGAAGCCTCAAATTTGCCTTAAAGCACCTCAAAACCTCTACTTCATGCATAATGAAGGTTTTTGAAAGAGGTATTTATATTTTTACCCCCTCTCATTTTTTTTTAAAGGGTGAACTTAGAAAGAAAGATAGAAACCCTAGAGGAAAAGATAAGTTTGGTCTCCATGCTAAGAAGTGGCTCTTCTACCAAATAACATCTCCATTTTCATAACTAGCCTCCACACTACCAAGCCTTGACACTACTGTCTCCTCACCATCCCACTCTCCCTCTTCATATCATTTCACAATAAGCTTCAACGTTTTGATTTTAAAGCAAGAGTAAAGGATAAAATACCTAGGGAAGGCAGTGTTGACAGTGGCTAGGGAGGCCAAAGGCCTAGGGGACCACAGAGAAAGGGTGGGAGATTAAACAGGTTTGGGCCTTTGAGCACCAAAGAGTTGACAGCCTCCCTTACCATGGTTTCATATTTCCAAGAGGTAGTATGTTTTGATTTCTATGAAAAAGTACAAAAAGTCAAAATTCACCCTGAGTTGACCATACTTTTCATCCTAAACCTCCATAACCACCAAGTACACCTAGCTAGGGTAAATTTTGAGTTGTTCACCAATACAATTTCTATGGCCACTGGGATACCTTGCATGGGATAAAAATGGTTCAAACAGGTGAATTTGAACTTAATTCATTACCTGTCTTTCTTGAAACCAATATTCCAAGCTGATTGCAAGACTATTTTTCCCTTTTCCCGTCTATTGGAAAGATATTCCCCTTTAATGAAAGTCATCATAAAATACTTCACCTATGAGGCTAGGTTTTCTAGGCTCTATTCCTACCATATAAGACTTCTCATGCATTTCACTAGGGCCAAGCTACTGCATTTGCCGTATTACCTTTATTGAAGTATTGATAAGATGTCATACATTGTGCAAAAGAGGCCTCCTTCACAACAATTGCAGAGTCTTTTCCACCATTCTCTTAACAAGATGATTGTGTTGCATCAATTAGAGCAACAGGGTATCCCATGGGATGTATTCATCGCCCATGATGTTTTCACAAATCCACAGCCTCTTCCTATGAAATTTTTACCCTCATCATCTCATCCACCTTCCTCAATTCCTCCATCAACCCCCATTGACCATGATTCCTCATCCACACATGAATCCTCTCCCAAAGAGAACTTCCCTCCTTCACCTTCTCCTAAAGCATCAGAACAAGAAGAAAGTGATGAAGAGCAAGAAGAAAGTGATAAGGAGCAAGAGGAAAACGACAGTCAAGAAGAAAGGACAAATGATGGAGAAGAAGAAAGTGAAAATGAAGAAAATGATGATGAGGAAGAAACAAAGGAAAGTGAGGAAGAAGAAACACATGATGAAGCAAAAAGTGACTTTCATGAGGAAGAAAATGACAGTCATAAAGAAGCAGAAAATGATGATGAGGAGGATGATGATGAAAATCAAGAGACAGAGGCAAATTATGAAGAGGAAGACAACTTAGAACAAGAAAGCAGTGATAAGGCAGATAATGCAGAGGATGATGAAAACAAAGGCAGTGAGCTAGATGAGGAGGAAGAAACAAATGACAATCAAGAGACAGAGGCAGATTTTGATGAGAAAAACATTGAAGATGAAGAAGAAAACAGTGAGCCAAATAGTGAGGAAGAAACAGATGAAAAAGAGGAAGATGCAAGAAATGAAGAAGAGACAAATGAAAAAGGGACAGATGATGAAAATACAGAATTTGAAGAAGAGATAGAGGCAAAATTAGAATAAGAATTCAATGAACATGACGGTGATAAATATGAAAACAGTGAGCATGACGGTGAGAAAAACATTGATTCTGATGTAGAGGACAGTTTAGAAAAAAATGTCAATGAAGAATATATGGAAGAGGATGGAAATGATGAAAATTCTCAACACAGTAATGAAGACACTAACAAAGAAACCTCTAATGGTGACAACACAGAACATGATGACGGCAATGATAATGTTGCAAACACAGATGAGGATAATGAAGACACCATGATGACTGATATCCCTAAAAATAATGACAACAGTGACACTATGAAACCAAAAAGCAGTCAAGATATTGATGATAGTGGTGAAGGTCATGACAGTGATGTTAGCATCAAGGAAAATGAAAATACCTCTTAAGAGGGCAGTCAAGAAAAAAATGAAAAAGACATGAATACAAAGATCATTGATGAAAGGAAAGATAGTCTTAAGGCCAGCCATGAAGAGGGCATTCTAGTAGACAAATTTTATTTTCTCCCTCTCACATATCAAAAGGGGTCAAGGCTTGTGTTTTCTGCCTCCAAGAGGAAAGGGACCATGCCATCCTCCTCACCTAAGCCACTAGACAAAGGGAAACAAAGAATAAAGGAAGAAGAAGAATACCATGAGGTGGAGAGGGAATTTGAGATCATTCAGGTAGATAGTGATGAGGAGAATGAAGCAAGAATCACAAACATGCTCCTCCTGGACAGAAATGCACAAATCAAAGACCTCCAAGCACATTTAGATAGGGCCGAGAGTATAAATGATGCCCTTGACTTGGAGAATAGGGCATATGGGAGCACAAATGGAAATCTATGAAGCTAGAGCCCTCAATTCCCGGAAAGAATCCCAAAAGGAACAAATTAAAATAGAAGAGTTAATATGCACTTATGAGGAGAGTAGTGATGAGGAAGGACAATCTAGGAGAAGACCTAGAACCATGGGATTGAAGAAAGCATTGGCTAAACAAAGGGAGGAAGAATCAACCCTAGCAGAACAACTCCCTTTAGATGAGCTTTTGGCTATGGAGATAGCCCATGACTCGGAGCCTTGGTTGGAGAGAGCCAATATACACTTGGAGGCCAAATTGAAGAAAGAAAATCAAGATCTTGATCTCCAAAGAAGAATGACTAAACATTATGCCCGAAGGAACCAAATTGCAAGGGCTAAACTGAAAAATGCTCAAGAACAAATCCAGGCACTAAAAGAAGAAAAAGGCCTAGCTAGGCTTGGAATATTGGCACAAGCCTCTCTACAGGTCTCCCAAAACCCATGAGGCACTCATCCACCAAATTTGGGATAATTTTGACAAGTTTTTTGTTTTTTGCTAATTTTGAGGGCCAAGGGGGTAGCATGCATGGTGCTACACTTTTTATCAGAGCATCTTTAGGAGGCAAGGCTTACATTTTTGGAATCCTCATCATAATAATAGCATGCTCACAAAGTTTCAGATCAATTGGAGTTGTTTTGGTCCTCCAAAAGGGTCAAAAACACCCTAATTTTCACCTTTCTGCCTGTTTTTTAGGACATGTGTTGCGCCTTTACCAGTCTTGGAATTTTTGGTTTTTGAATAGGTTAAATAGGTACAAACAGAGAAACAAGGGTATATCTAGAAAGTAGACTTCAAGGGCTTTCCAACGAGCCATCACAGAGCCTATTCCAACATCAAGAAGGCCTTCAAAACACTGCTATAAGATGACCCATTTTGCCTGCTCCTATGTTATGCCCTTGGCATGGAAATTCCTCCTAAAACACAGTGTTGCGCCCTTAGTAGAGGGAAAGTCAACAATGTACGCTTGGAAAGTATTAGGAGGCTTGTCAAACTTAAAATATCATTTTATTTTCTAAAAATGTCCGAAAATATATTTTGTTTTAGATATTTTGTGCCTTGGGCCTTGCAAGGTCTCAAGGACAATAGTGACATTTCTGATTAGCTAATAGGCTTCTAGAGACTCTATTAGGTTTTTCTCCTCCTTTCTTGTTAAAAATTCATTGAGGATTCATTGTCAATGTTGGCGTTTGATGAGTTTTGAGAGCAATACATGGTTCTTTGAGGTTGAAGAGAAATTTGGTGTTATGGAGCTTGTGAATGATTTGCTTTGATTGATGGTGATGAAATCTTTCTTGCAGGATCCCTGAGCTTGGTCAATGGTGATGCGTCTCTAATTTTTTCATGTTTTCTTGTTTATCATTGTGTCCATCATTCTATGTTGCAGTAGATCAGAAAAGTATAGGCTAAGAAATCTTGTTTGAGGCACCTTAGTCCTTGCTGTTGCTATTGTCTTTATATTTTCCTCTGCTGGGTTAGTTTAAGGAATTCTTAACTGCTCCTTAGATCCACCTAAGCTTGTTTGTTTCATTAATGGTTTAAGAAGGTAGTTTCCAAATATGTTTTATGGTTAGCCATGCTTACTTGTTGCTATCGAAACTCTGTTTGTGGAATCTCTCTTTGATGGGTTACTTTCTAGTTTAATCCAAAGAGGCCATGTTTTGATCATGCCCTTTGTCCATTCTTGAAAAGTTTTCCTCAAAGTTCTTTATAGATTGATTGATGATGTCTAGGAGTTCCCTCTACATTGATTACATTTATTTTTCATCTTATATTTTTTCAAACCTTCAAGGTGAAATCACTAAAGTTAGATAGGTTTTCTTACTTTCTGTGTTTCATTAAATTGTTCATGTTGAATGTCTATTTGTTTAAGTATTGTCATTGAGTTAATGGTTTTCCATATCTCATGATTATTATAATTTTTCTTGTAGGTATTTAGGACATGCCATTTGTTCTTACAAAGGATACTTCTTATACCTACCTTGATTCTAACAATATCCATATCCCTTCTATAACCCTTGAATCATTCTACTAGTAAAAAATGATGAAATTAATGACTAGGTGACTAAAAAATGTTGGTCACTCAATTATTTCAAGTGAATTACTACTAATTTAAAACGTTTTAAAGTGAGCGAACTAAAAATGATAACTTAAATGATAATTTAGTCTTGAATAAAAATAAACTAGATAATAGAAATTTTGTAATATGTGACTAATTTGTCTAAAGGATAGAAATATGTATTAGATAATAAAGTGACTAAAGTAAATGTGACTAACTTAAATGATAATTTGATCATATTAAAAAAAAGGTTAAAAATATATAGCTAGATAATAATGACAAAATTAATGATTAATGTAGATATTATAGTCAAGAATAAGAAGAAAATATGGCCAAATAACAAATACAACAAGTATATGAATGAGTCATTTATCGATCAATTACAATTAATATTAACTCATATATGGAAAATTGCAGGTACAGTACGAAGTGTTACCATTTCACTATAGATGTCTGCGAATCCATTTGAGTGTTAAAAATTTAGAGACAAATTGAAGGTCTCAATTCTAGGTGTTGAAATTATGAATACCCTTTGTCTCACAAGTTAACAATGCAAATGGATTCATAATCAACATAATTTCATGTATCATCTATCAACTTTACACTAATATTCATTATAATTTTCATCAAGTAATATTAATTAGATAAATCAAAATTTATATTTATATTTAATATATTTAATATTTTGTGTAAATTTAATTTTAAAATTCATTGAGTTTATGTTAAAAGTGTATGAGTTGTTTTAAATCTAAAGGTTAAATCTTCATATTTCATTTAATAAGATAAATATAACATTTCTTACGTTAAACATGTGATTTCATTTTAAATCTAGTATTAAATCATCGTATTCACATTTTATAATATAAATAGATAAACCTACAATATATATTTATAGAACTATTTAATAAAAAATAGGTATGAACATTTGACCAAATTTTAGTGTAAACTTAATTATAGAATTTTTGAATGATGTATGAACATTTGTTTTTGTAAAATAATGTTATATTCATGTAGGAAAAAATACATACAGCAGTGATTGCAAAGCGATTTGGTCTCACCTCAACTTGGTTGTTAACAAGGTATGAACGCAAAAAAATAAAAATAGGACTGGTGTTTAATGTAAACGATTTGGTCAAGAAACTGCTTCTGCATATGTTGTAAAAAACACAAAAATATTGTGGTAATTAAACGTGGTGGATGCATGGTTGGCAAGGTTGTTCTTAGATACGGTGGAGAATGATCACGATGAGCGTACATAAAGTGCGCCAGCAAAGTCTCCCGCTTTTCTCACTCGGTGAGTTGATTTTGGCTGCTTCGACAACCTGCAGGTCTCTCTATCCGGACTTGGAACTATAAATAGTGCACGACCCCCACGGTCCAATGTTTCACGCCTTCTCACATCACTCCTCACGACATAATCTCTCGATTCCTTGTCCACTCTTCGCCAGGGTTTGTTGATAAGTGCCATGATTGTTCTGGAAAAATGTTGGATAACATGCCCTCATTTACCTCAAATCAATCAAATGCTGATTCCCCATGCCACCATGGCCTCCTCCCAGCTTGACGACCTGTGCTTTGAACCTCAGGCCTCCTCTTCCATTACCTTCCTCCTCCCATCCCCCATGCACACCCACACTGAGGTGGTGCACGCTCGCCGGTCTTTCCCTGCGCGCGGAGCCGCCATGATTATTTCTGGGGTCTCTGCCCAGCAAGACTGTGGACAGGGAGGGAGAGAACACTGGAACCACGGGGAGGCCTGGTCGTGAGGTGGGAACCGCCGTGTGTGCAGTTGGGGGCAGACCCCCACTAACAGAAAAAAACACACAGGCAAAAGAGCCAAATATCATCTCACACGGGAAGCACGGGGAACTGCTTCCCTGCCAGATAAGGCTTCTACCACATGAGTGAGCAAATACCATCACCTGGGTGGCAGGGGGGCAGACAGAAACGATGACAGCCCATGGCACAGTGTAACTTCCACGAGTGAGCCAGCCTCTGGGTATCCACATAGAACCACACACCAATCCACCAAACACCGAAATACTTACGTTGAAGGGCACTAAATTTGGAAGAAAGGCTTAGTTTTACGCACCACCCTCAGGTTTCCTAGGCTGTCAGGATTCTGCTTCCTCTTATCCAAGCATGGACTGTGGCTTGGCGTGAGCGAGTGATCTCAGCCCTTCGATTCCTATCTGCCTCCAGCCTAAGCAGTCAGCTGGCCAGAAACAGCAGCAGGTGAGTGAACACCTGCCTGCAGGCAATTCCCAACGACAAACACACAAGCCACTCCCTGCAGCAAACCTTCCTAGGTATTTGTGGCCATAACTGTGGGCGCTGTCAAGATGACACCAAACCTTGTTTGGAAGTCCTAATGTTGGGCTCCCTCATCTTCCCCTTTCATATACGCTGCCTCAAACTCCCATGCTGGCAATTAATTTTCCATGAATTTAAATGTGAGAAGCAGGTAACTCCCAACCATAACCCATTAACCCCTCATCCCTAACCATAGTCATAACTGTTAAATATGCCCTGCTTTATTTATTGCCTAATCCCTTAACCACTAACTCATTATTCACCTAACTAATAGCCTAAATCCCCTAACCATAAGCCCCCAATCCTAATCCCCGTAACCATAACTCATTGTTCACCAACCCTAGTACCTAAATCCTAACCCTGACCCCCAATCCTTGTAACCACTAACTCATTATTCCCTAACCCTAACCTAAAGCCTTATTCCTAAAGCCTAAGACCCTAACCCTAATCCCTTAACCACTAACTCATTATTCCCTAACCCTTATAACGATTAATAAAAACTCGTTGGGATTATCCATTCCAAACGAGAGCAAGTATATTGGGACCTATGATCGGGTAAATTCCCCCTTGTTTGCAAGATCAAAATGGTGAATGTGAATGTAAAAATGTAGATCAAAATATTTCATTAAAAAGAGGAACCATAACATCTGCGAGCTATGCCTATCGATCCTTCGCCTCTTCTTGCTCTCACATGAATAGCAATCTCTTGCTTGGTAAAATGCAGAAGGTTTCACATTATCAATTTTTGTTTGGGACCTTTCCAATTGCTGTCCTTTAGTACATTATTTAATCATCACTTTAAATCATCTAATCGCATGCTCTCTCAACTTTGTAGTGCTTTCCATTCCTCTCAGTCTCATTTTTTCCTTGGTACTGACAGGGACAAGGTCAACATTATTGGATGTTTTGCTGAAAAGTGTTCCGGGACATAATCGGGTGGAGTAAGAGTATAATGTGCATTCTCATGAATATGGGAACACTAAGACTTAAGCTTTTTTGCTTAGGTCATGCAGGTGCTTGGTATACAATTATTGAGACACAAACGGATGTCCATTCTTGGGACTTAAATTGTGTGACAACACTTTGTGGCTAAGTTAGAAACAGAGATTGAAGATACATTTTAGTTTAATTGCAATAGACATTTTCATAAATAAATGTAAAGAAATGGCTAAAAAATACTAGAAATTAATAAAAATAGAAAAGACATGGCAACAAGCAAGAGTACCTACAAAAATTGTTACATTGAGACATAAAGAAAAAAGAACTGTGTGCACAAACAAAGACCAACGAAATTATCATCTTAACCTAATCCCTTGAACACTAATTCCAAACCCTAGCATTTAACCCTAAACCTGAGCATAAACCCTTAACCTAACCCATTTAACCCCTAAACCTAAAACCTCAACCTTGGCCTAATTCCCGACCCCTAACCCATTTAACCCCCAAAACCTTGAAACCATTTAACCCTAAACCTAACTCCCATTAACCCTAACCCTAACCCATAAAATAACCATGCTAAATCCTAACTTTAAACATAAACCTAACGTTTAACTTTGTTCAAACACTCTGACATCGCCTAATCCTGACTTCCTTAACCCTAGCATTAAACCCTAATGGTAAAAAGGTACGAGCCATGCATTACATTATTCACATAATTTATTCATTAATAAAATTTATTAAACAAACAAAAATTATTGTGGGTAGGGATTAACTGGAAATACGATAGCCTTTTAGGTGCTAATATGTTTTGTTTGATCATACGCGCTTGCCATGTGTTGATTTAGAAAGAAACGCTGTAAATTAATGAGATGGTTTTACGAAAACCTGAGACCCGCAGATAGAACTCCATTACCTTACTTAGAATGAAGGAAACCCAACCTTTAAAATACGCAATAAGAAAACGTGTGGAATTGAAATGTTAATTAAGGATAACATAAAAAGCGTTTGCAGAGGCAATCAGAAAATGCTTTGATGAAATATACGATGATGAGACATCCTTGTTAGTCTTTTGGGAAAGAATAATTTAAGAATAGAAACAAATCTTAGGTCATGTTCAATGAGTGACCATAAACTTATGGGTGATAGGTGGCTAATAATCATAGTTTATGGTGGATGATATTCACCATACATAACATTTTGTCGTTTAGGTCATTTGTGCAGTGGTCATTATTTAGTGAATCACTATATTATATCATGGTACCATATATTTCTTTTAAAGGAAAAATATATTAATTTTGTAAATAAATTTATATACACCTCTCATGTAAATGTTTAATGTCACGATGTTGTGAATGGTTTGCAGTTATATGTATCGTATATTTAACGTGCTTCTTTCAATTTTATTTAAGAAATAAAGGGAGAGGTGAGGACATACCATAGAAGGACTTGCACTAACACCGTATCCTCATATCATTCGGAAACATTAACCCATAAATCAAAACACATTTCCCTAATTTCTCCAAGTATGGAAACCTTGGATGAATATGATAATAGGAAATCTTCCCAACCGCTAGTTCTAACCCAACTATTGAATGTCTTTGTTTGGCATGCTTGTAAATGCCTTTAATGGATCCATGGATATGTATGAAGTCAATTTTCATTGAAATTATAAGACATACCCAAATTAACATGAAGATAACAGAAATTTCAGCATACAACTCTCTCTATTAATATTAAATACTTCACTAATTAGTCGAGGGGTAATCTACTTTGCATTGTATATTAAATATTAAAAGCACTCATATTAATACGAAAATAATAATAGTATTTAATATAGTTGTAATATAGGTAGATGATAAATTGGCATGTGAGACTCCCTTGTTCATGGGACAATATATGACCTTCATGCAGTAATTAGGTATACATACCTTAATTTCCTTGGATTCTAAGTGTAGGCATTTAGGGGAAACACTAACACAATTCTAACAAGTAAATACAAACAATTGTATACATATCAAGAGATTAGTCTGAGTTGCATGACATGCTTAATTTTGAAATCAATGGAACTGCAATGGCAGGCAGTTGGTTAACAACAATAGGCATGTGGTCGGCTACGGTGCTCATAGGTATGTTGGTTTGGATTTCCCAATCCACAAATTTCACCACATTGTTACTATTGTGAAAAATTATGTCAGGTTGATTTACTTTTCTTTGTGTGTTTGTTTAGTTTGGCATTTATTAAAGAAATTTTTTAGTTCCATTGAAAAACTAATAGTTTGTGGAGTTGGTCAACTTAGCAAGTTGTGTGTCATATCAATCATCTTAATGAACAACCTTAATATGTAGTTACATAATTTTGTTTATTTAAATGACATGCACATTCCATTGTCATTGTTGTGTGATATGTTAGGTTGTTATTAATATATATGATGATGGTGGTGGTGTTGCATTGATGATGATCCTATGATGATGAAATGTATTATTCATACGATGATGATGATGGTATTATCATATATTAATGATGATGATAATTATCTGGTAATGGATTTAATATTCATGTTGATGATAAATGATATTTTTTTTTATTACTATCTTGAATGTCTTCTCCAACATACCCGTATTTAAACTGCAATTGCGAGAGTATGTTGTTTAATTAACCCCATCAACAACATTTTTATGTTCAATTACAGATGTTGAGGCGTAACGATGAAGATGCCCGATTCTGCAACATGTACCTTTTGAGTTATCACTAGTAGTAGTGTGTTAGGTTGGTGCTCAGTCAACTACATGTGGTTGGTTACAGGTAAAGGCATTTGAATGAGTCAATGAAATAAATAATTGTGCAGTATTGTGCAATATTGAGCCATATTTATGACTGATTGTAGTTAACATCACCATTAATATGATTTTTAGGCATCCAAGAGACACTCAACCATTTAAAGTAGTGCATAGCATTGAAGTGAGGATTTGTTGCTTGGTGGGTGAAGTAATTGTGTTATTATTCCCCACAAGTGTTTAATATTTCCATGTGACATATTCAACCCTCATGAGCGGATGCTTCTTAGAGGTTGTTTGTTTAAAGATAGGGTTAGGTCCAAGTCAAGTGACTCTGTGGGCAAGACATAGTTGTGATTTTTGAGTTGTTGTGGTGCTTTCATGTTTTGAATGCTTCTACATTGCAATGTCTAAAATCAATTAATTGCCACTTGCTTGTGTTCATGAAAAAAAATTAATCCAAAAAACAAATGTATGTGAAAACAGTTAAATAGCCATTCATTTATTTTTATAACGTTACTCAATTGATCTCCTTTCTTGTTGTTTTGGGGTTGACCTCATCCACCTAACATAAGTCATTTATTACATACATGCGCGCTAAAAGAACATGGCAAACTTGACCATTGTCATGCGCACAAAAGAATTTAAAAAACATTGTTACATATACACCTGACAAACATACGTATTGCAATTTGTATCAATATATCCTAATTTTATATGTAGTTCTCTTAATTGCAATATTCTACCCTTGACATAAACCTCGGCAGAAAATCTTTGTAATTGATTTTTCATGACCCTCTCCATTTTTCAGTTTTCAGCAGATTAATCTTCTCTTCCTCCAATTAAAGTCATTTACCTACACTTACATATATTCATTAACTCTATAACTCAACAAAGATTAAACCCTTAATAATATAAATTAATACTATATAAAATGAGATATATTCACATCTAAAACTAATATATTAAGGCAATATGTTTTATTGCTTCCTTGATAACCTTTCCCTTGAATAACGGACTCAAGGGCTCTGGTGACCCTCGTTGTGGCAAGAAATGTATAAAAAAGGTGAACTTCAAGACAGAATCCTTCCCTTTCAAATTTGAACGTGGAGGGAAGAACACAATCACACTGGAGTAGCTGAAAAAATGAAAAATAAATTAATAAAAAATGGCGTTGAATTTTTTTATTTTTTTACACTATAAATCCAAGAAAGGTTAAAACAAATGTATTTGGAGGAAACTTTTCCAATCCACGGATAGGCTGAAAAATGAAAATGATTAATAAAAACTAAGGTGAATTTTTTATTCTTTTTATAAAATCCGAGAAAATAAAAACAAATTCATTTGGAGGGAAAATTTAAAATGAAAATAAAAAAATTAATAAAAAATAGCGTTTTTTCACCGCAATCCACTAGAATCATTGAACTTCAATAAATACGATTAAAGGTTTCATTTCGATAGTGGTTAAATCGATGAGATGCCATTTACTCAATGAAGAAAAAATGCTTGATGAGAGAACATCACGTTAACTGACCTGTCCAAAAACGAGAGACGATAGTGGAAGTTGTGGCTGCGCATGGCTACCGTGCGGGTTGCGGTGATGGGGTTACGGTGGAAGCGGTGATCATAGCAGCTTGTAGTTATGGCGGTGGTGGTGGCTACGTGATGGTGGTGGTGGCGGGTCCATTGTGGTGGTGGTGGGTCTGACTGTGGCTTGGTGAAGAGATAGAAAATATGATGTGCCTTAGGTTTTATTTTTACATACAAATGGTGCTTGTGTTTTGGTTGCAGTAAACCTTATCTTGTGTATGCTGAGCTTGGTGTTTCGATGTTACGTAAATATCTCTGGTTTTATACGGATATTTTGTGGTCTTTGTGGCTCGTTGTTGTATCAAGAGTGGAAATATACAACATATGGCTGTGAAAAAAGTGAACAAGAAGGCGGGAAAGCATGCTGTTGCAGCGAGACAATGATAGAAGACAATTAGCGAAACGGACCATATCTCGACAGACGGATTATTATATACAGCGACGAGGGGCGAAACTTTGATAGCGAAGAGTAATTTTTTCAAACTCCATTTCTTGATGAAATCAACATATTTCTTTTTAAATATACATTTGTCTTTGTACTTGTTCTATGCATGATGCAGAGGTGCAGTACAGTTTTAATCTTGAGCCTTTGCGATTATGTACGGAGTTAGTTAATTTATAGCATTTCCAATGTTCGACAATAGTTCCACATATTTGAGCCAATTTTGATCCATGTCTTTAGCAATCTTGGGTGTGTATGTGATACGAATAACATGCATCTCTGGAAAGGGGTGTATAGAGCCCGGATAGAGCCTTTTCTGTGCGTGGATCTAAATACGCCAAAAACGTGAAATCCAGATAATATTTATTAGAGAATGTCTTTGACTCCCAACACGTATAGAAAATCAGGTAAAATAACGTTTACAGCAAAATGCAATACCACAACTTTGTTGTTTAATGGTAAATGTAATAAATACTTCGACCATATGTTTGTAACGAGTTTAACGCTTGTGTCGTCACTTACCATTCGAACCAATCAAATATTGTATGGTTTTCTCAGCCTATCTCATTTTCTCGACACACAAGTAAAGATACTTATTAAGAAGATCACGTGTCTATTTTTCTCATTTGTCCACATCGACCACCTTGCCAGGATGTGGGGCACCGCGGCTGAATTTCATTTCCCCCCGTCAAAAAATATGTAGATAAATTAAAAAGAAATTTCTTTTTTTATTAAAAACAGAGAAATGGAAAAAATAAAATAAAAAGAAAATAAAGAGAATGATTGCATCATGTCAAATCACAAAATCAAGATACAAGGTAGGCGAAAAGGAAGAGACTGCGATAGTAATGGATTTTGTGATGATTTATGGAACCCAGACACCTTATGTCTTTTCTTCATCAAAAGAGGTTACGATAAGACCATCCCATTCCAGACTGAAGACATCGTTCATATTTTCTCTAGACATACTTTATATGGGGAAGGAGATGATGTTGGTAGACCATGGGCTTTTCGGAAATACAAAACCAACAATGCAACTTTGCTTGATGATATTGTCGGTCAACAACATTTCAAGCAGATTAGTTTACAAGCTTGTAATAGATTAAAGACAATTTATCACTGAAGCCAAAATTTATTCACGTTTGTTTTACTCATCTGCAGTAAAATATGTGGACTATGCTTGACCAAGGAATTGTGAGAGTCTAGTACCTCATAAGAGGTAAAGATCTTTGGACAAAATCCAGGTCAAAAATATATTAGTGTTAAAAATACATTGGCACAATGTTATGTTGTGACAGATAATGAAATTATTGTGTTTACCTTGTCTGGTCGGTGCACAATGAATGCAGATAAAATTAGAAAAAAATTGGACAACAAAACAGAAAAATAATGGGAAAACAAAATAATGGCTATGACAGAAATTTAAAAACAATTTGCTGAGCATTGTTCTACAGCGTGGTGTCCAGGAAAAACTCTACGATTTTCTTTTTCTTGTATGCTAAAATTACATAAAATGAACTAAAGGTTTTTTTTTAATTTCTCACTTTTAGTTTAAATATCTGCCTTGTAACAGTTTTCACCAATTTTCCACAGGTAAAACCACAAGAGATGAGGATCGCCCACTTTGTGGATGTGGAATCAGCACGGAGACTTGGATAGATCCATGTCTAACAACATCGCTTGAGCTGGGTTTGAGCTAATCCCTTGGGCTACTTTGTAATAGTTGTCAGCAGGTGGAGTCTCTTTTCTGCCCCGCTAGAAAGCTGACAATGAGTAGAAGAAAGTTAAGGCTGGAAAACAAACAGACATGCTTGAGATGAAAAATCCAACAGTTTGGAAAAGGGAAAGTTGAATATGCTTACACAAGGAAAATGGCAGATACTAAAACAAAAGCAGGCCAACTTTTAGTTTTATCTTTCTGCTACAAGTTTTATCCAGCAAGTTTTACACATAAATCTCTCTCTTTGTCTTTGGAAAAATTATGACAGGCCAAAACCGATAAGAACTAGAAAATTGCTAGATTCTTATTTTGTTGAAATAACAACATCTACAAAGGCTGCTGAAGACATATGGGAGAAGATGATGAGAAAATCCTTCCATTCGTTCGATATTGAAAACGAAAATTCTCTAACAATGTTTTGTGGAAAGGAAGATTTTGAAGACCACTGGCTCCAAGAAAACATAAATACAGATTTAACAAAGTAAAGCATTCTTACTCACTCAGGAAACCTAGTACTGTCTCTACGAAGACAATAGGAAAAATCAAGCACAACTCTTGCAGAACGACTTTGAATCTCAAACCAAGCACAGCAGAAATAGTATATTTGATCATATGAAATAGAAATCTCAGGCAGACATTTATTTGGAAATACAATATTGTTCCGAGACCTACGAACTCTCAATCATCTTGTATACATGTATTTATATAAAAAATATTTATTAATCTATGTTTGAACTTTGTAATTACCGCATTTTGTCTCTAACCTTTTTGTTCTTGTAGTGAGCCTTGGAGAATATAAAAATTTGAGGCGAAAATCCTCTAAAATCTTTATTAATAAGATTTAAGTAATATGTGTGCAATAGATGAGTTGAAAGAGATGAACTCCAACAATCAGCTAATTTTTTTTTAATAATATAAAATACGTACGAGTCATTTGAAATAATACATGTATACAGTGAGTGAGTTGAAAGGAAACGGACTCCCACAAAATCTTAACTAATTCTTAGTTAACTCATCATCCTTAAACAACTGTATCCAACTCACATTATGTATATCATACTATATATTATATAATATCTCAACTAAAGTGTATATATTATTTGTAGTCTCTTGTGAGTAGATTCATGGAGGTTAGTGAATGTGATAACGGGAGGCTAAGGGAGTCAATTGTCCAACTCTTGGAAATAACACCTTCAAGATGCAAAATAAACATACTGAGGTATGCATGTGAACTATATGTGGCAAGTCTTCATTCTTTGACGTGATTTGAACAACAAGCGTATTTTAATTTCATTTCTTGCAATGAATATGCCTTGGGTATAAAGGGGACAAAGGTTGAGTCTAAGCAATTTATGGTATCTCTGAGAATAATGTGCTCTCATGTCTTAGCTTATTTAACACGCCGAACTTGTGGACCTGGTGGATCACTCCAATCCCCTTTGGCGTAGCCTTTCCGACTTCATCTTGATTTTCCATGTCATTTTCCTTGCCCCTTTGATTTTGAAAAATAATAAACAAATCACCACTTATTTATTTTGAATTTTCTTCACTTTTGCCACTAACATTAAGAAAGTGGGTTTTGAGGGGTAATAATGATTTTTTACCCTCAAAGTGTCATGGGAAGAAAAATATTGGGATGGAGAGCATGAATTTTAGTACTTATAAGCCCCAACATGCTAGGACTCACTTAGTTGCAATTTTTAATAGGCAGTTGCTCTATAAAGATGTTATTTTTGAGCAAGGCTGCTTTATAAAAAAATCATAATTTCATCATCTTCATAGTACGTTTAGTGATGGGTGCCATTAACGAAGCCTCATGACCTTGGTCCTCAACCAATTTCTTGCCACTCCTCATTTCTCCTCCTGTGATGCTTATTCATTAAAGGACATGCTGGTTGAGAATATTCCTGTTCATGGCAATTTATAAAAATAGTGCAAAACCTTTCTTCATCTCACCACCATGGCACAAAAAAGAAGATAATTATTGAACTAATGAGATAGCCGATAACTCCAGGTAATAAATTAATTTTGATGCTTGCAAGCTTAGTGATGTGAAATTAATAGGAGGAATGACTTCAACTGTTTAACTGGGCATGCATTAGGCGATAAAGAAGTGGTTGGGTCTCTATTGTCCAAGCGAAGGCTACCCTCCATCACAATTTCTGTACATGGAGCAGTCTGTTGCATGCAAGTTTTATTGCCTCTTTCATTGCCAAGTGCCAATGATGTCTATATGTCATTGTGTGAACTTGAACAAACTATGATTGTTTTATAGTTTCATGATTATTAACCATGATGGAAAGTACGATGGCTGTACAGTCTATGACAATAGGATTTGAGATGTTAATCATGTTCACATGTGGAACATTATTTGTTGGGCATACTTACAGATTCCTATGCATGTTTTGTCGTCTTTGATTCATTTCTATGCAATTGAGGAGAGATCCTAGTATGACACGTCTCAAATTTATCTTGTGAATCCTGCTGCAGGCTTCCAATACTTATTCGGGTACCCAGACCCACAAACTAGTTTTTAGGTTTCTGTTATTGTGTGGGCTTTGTGTAACTACAGAAACACAATCATCTCTGTTGTATTTTTGCAATTTTTTGAATCACTACGCCGAGAGGTGAGGCGTGGGGATGCCATTTGTGTTGGACGTTATCCCGGAGAAACAATTTCAAGTTTGAATTGAACAAGTGTTGACCAGCTCTGTTCAAAATGGATTTTTTACTTGTCCTTGAACTACGATCTCTCAAATGTACATTGAGCTAGAATATACCATAAATGATGTGGGAAATTGTGGAAAATATGGTTTTAGTCTAGTTGCAATCTTGACCCACCACATTTGGACATCCCAACAATAATTCTTGCTATCAATAGCTAATCCTTGGACCTTGGAGAACACGTAAGTTGTTCATTGCGGTCTTCGGATGATTAGTGAATATATTCTCTTGAACTTGCTTTTAAGCGAAGGGAATTCCATGTTATGTGATGCATCACTGAGACTTTGGAAGTCATCAAGATAAACCGATATATGTGTATTGACATTCGCTTGCAATTTTGGAATAGTAAGGCTAGATATTTGTCATGTTAATTGTTGGTCAAGAAATAGTCATTCTCGATTGATGGCAGGTCCATTAGTGATGGCTTGACTTGTGAATATAAATTTTATTTGTGATTTTCAAGATGGTAGGAGATGATAATCATTGTCTGATTATAAAGCACGTTGTATACGAAAATATTTTTATGGAAGATAAAATTACAGAATAGAGACAATCTTGTTTACTTTATTGTTAAATATGAAATTAGCACATATACAGGATCCTTTTATTTAATTTTTTACTTTCAAAGTTGCTAGTAGTGTTCAATGTTTACAAATGTGTCGTTTATCAAAGTTTGACTTTTTTGAAATAATGGTATTTTTTTTTTTTTTTTAAATTGTCTCTAGAAATTTTTTTTTTTGGACATTTAATGTAGTTATAGTTTATAAGCTTCAGAATTCGCAAACTGGTTATAATTTAGTTCACTTATCATATATTGGCAATTTGAAATTGCATGTGGGTATGCCAATCATATAAATAGTCAAATTTTTGAGATCTATAATGAATTGTAATTAATTTTATTTTCATATTGAACTATGAAGTATTAGGTATTCCGTTTCATAATACTATTTTCAATTGACAATAACTAAAGGTTGGTAGAATTTGAAAGGTTGTTGCTACCTTCTATTGTTGGTCATAAATCTGTTTGATTTGTTTTCAATTTGTTGTGGTACAGCAATTTATTTGCATGCAATTGTTGGGTTCATAAGTCATTTTTTATTAACCTTGTTAGTGCCCAAATCATGTTACCATAAATGGAATCTTGAATATTTTTTCCAAGATGGTCGAAAAGAAGGAGTATTTAAAAACATCTATAATATTTTGTGAAGTACCATAGTACACGATAAAATTGGTACTATCATGGGAAAAGATGTTTGGATATGTTTTGATTGTAGGGAGGAAGAGCTTTCCTTTAAGGTAGCCTTGAGATAGGTGATGGTTATTGTTATATAGAAATTTTTTTTTTTTACTTTATTGCTTAGATTATACATGAACATTAAAAATTCTAACATTCACTGAAAAAGGACATTGGTGAGGGAATTGAAAAATGTCTATAGCGCTCATTGGTGGCAGGTGAAAAAGAGCCTTCGTCACCAAAAGTAGACGTCACCAAAGGTGGCGTACGCCGAAAATATGGTTTTGTGGTGACATTCAAGGTTCATCACAATAATGATTTATAATGACGGATGATGATAGTGACCATAGCATCATGAGCAATGGTGACGGACAATAGCCTGTCACCAAAAATTTGAGCATCACCAAGGGGTGGCGTGCTTCTGGCTATGTTGTAGTGACATTCAAGGTATCCGGAGGCTATTGATTATAATAGCGGTTAGTGACTATCCGCAGTTCAAACGAACAGCAATAATTGTTGTGATGGACCTTCCATAGCGGTGTATTGATTTTTCTATCTCTGGCGGCGTTCATTGGTATCACCATTACATATTTGGTGAGGTCAAAAAATGTCATAATAAGTTCATTGGTGACTTCAGGGTATTTATCAGGCAACTGACTGTAATGGTAAAAGCGGTGGTATCACCATTCGTATCAATATGGCAGTTTATGGTGGCGGACCTTTCATGGTCGCGTCGCTGACCAAATGCGTATATGTATGTTGGCATTCATTGACCCTCACCATTCATATTTGGTGGGGTGAAAATATCACCGCAAGCTATTGATGAAATGAGTAGAAAGGCTACGTCACCAGAAAATTATCGCCTTATTTCATATGAATATCAAGGCATGATGAATGGAACTTATAACCTCACTTTGTAAAGCGAATTTATCGCTGGTAAAACCAACGCCTTTAAAGAATTAGAATCTAGTAGAAGATATGCAATCGAATTAAGAAAAAGTGTGAAAATACTATGATATGATTTCCAAGTTAAATATTGAATTACGAAATGGTGTATATCATAGAGAAAAGTAAAGAAAAAGAGTATTAGTGAATTGCAGTTGATATTAAAGGTAGGAAAGTGGTGTATGCTCTTGCATAGAAGAAAATACAAAATAAAGGAGGGTATTGATTTACCTTTATATTCTTAATATTAAAAGAAGTAATATATATATTTCAAGTGAATATGAAGTAAGAAGCATTGTCTTGACTAAACCAAGGAAAATATAAGTAGAAACCAAGTTCTCTAAATGTTGGAGCAGATCAGTGTAAGACGATGAAAATATAAAGGATCAACATTGGAAGAAGTGGTGAGGTCTTGGAAGCATTCATAGGTCAAGGGTCTAAGTCCTGGTCATGGTACTTGTGATTTGAAGATCTATAAGAAGAATTTCTTGTGGGTTTTCCTCTCCAAGAGGGAGAGCTTTTGCCCTCACTCTAGGAGCCTAACTTTGTGTCTTTTGTATTTTGGTAATTTACTTGATGAAAGACTAAATAAGCTAAGCAAGAGAAGACATAAGTAACTCAAGTAAACTCACAAGTAATTATAAAGAAGATAATTTGAATTAATCTCCAGCCCTACAAATTCTCAGCACATATATCACCTTGTTGAAAGTTGAAACACCAAACCATCCATTACCAAAATACAAAAGACACAAAGTTAGGCTCCTAGAATGAGGGCAAAACATCTCCCATGAAAGACTAAATAAGCTAAGCAAGATAAGACATAAGTAACTCAAGTAAACTCACAAGTAATTATCAAGAAGAGAATTTGAATTAATCTCCAGCCCTACAAATTCTCAAAACATAGATCACCTTGTTGAAAGTTGAAACACCAAACCATCCATTTTTGACGTTTAAGGTTTTTTATGTGTAGCTATATTTTCCTTTTGAATGGGAGGGCATCACAAAAACATACTTTCCCTAGTATTATCTTGAGTATAGATAAGACCTCCAACAATAAAGGCTAATAGACGTATACTAGTTTCCCTGAGTTCTAAATCTACACCTTGCATAACATTTAGTCATGTCACTCGGTTCTTTGCAAGATAGCACATAAGAGTAATGGGTAAGGAACCTTGCATAACATTTAGTCATGTCACTTGGTTCTTTGCAAGATGTCACATAAGAGTAATGGGTAAGGAATATTTCATCGACTCACATAATAAGCTTCAAAATTGCCACAAATATCTTGGATTTCTTCCATAAAGAATTCAATCTCTAGAGCAGTTTATTGTCAATATTGGCGCAGCTACCTAAGTAGAACTACAAAAGTTTATATTTCACTATTATTAATTCAATTGCAACTGTTCTTTCTCTTGATAAGCTTCCAGTGTCTAAACCTGCGCTAATCATAGAAGATGTAGATACAAGCCCTTCCAAGACACTGAACCCCCTAAACACCACACTGGAAGGAAGACACATCCCATGGAACCTATGGAATGCCTCCCTCTCCACGATCCTTTCTAATGACTAGTGTCCTACCTATCTTTTGTGAGTGTTAGTTTTTCAAACACTGCTGGAGACATATAGATGATCAATGTTCAGTTCTTCTTCAAGGAAAGGTTCATTGGTGTTTTACATCTTTTGGAGATTGTCAATCTCTGGTTCGTATTGCCCTCTTTCAGATATGGTAGTCCTTACATAGATTGGAATTATTCAATCTATGGAAGATTTATTTTTTTCACCATGAGGATAGATCATTCTATGCTTATGTTCTGTGGAGGGATAAGGTATACCATCAGTGTTTGTCCAAAGACACTACTGATCAAAGATGCCCAATGTTTAGATCCCATTGTTTATTTTTATATGCTCTTATATTTTGATAAGAGTTTATGATCTCCAATTTTTTCTCTACTGTTTTTGAATAATTTCTACAAATATAAGACATGTTTTCCAAAAAAAGAAAAAGTATTACAAAGTCCATCCTTACCTGGTATTACCATCAATTTCATATAGCAAAATTAAAGAAAACTAAGATGGGGAAAAGGAGAAGACGTGAACACCAATGGAATACGATTCTAATTTTAGCATGGATAGGTCAGATCCATATCTAGATATGGACATTTAGCAGCTAAGCTGCAGTTTTCTTCTGTATTTTTCAACAAATTAAATGTGATACAAAACTTTGTACGAGTTTTTATCCCAGCACAATGTTAGGGAAGTGTAATGGAATAAGAAAGGTAAAGTTTTGAACCTGCATACATTCATGCCAATAGGTGGAGATTGAAACCTGTAGACATTCTTACTTCATATTTTCCATTTTGGCATTGTCCATTATTCCAAACCCAACCTAGAATTCTGATAATAGTGACTAGTACAACTTGCTAGTATATACTACAGACCCATGTCAAATAATTGTGACAATACAAAACTTTAAAATATGCAAGTAAATGTTTTAAGGTCATTGGGATCTTCATCCTATCTCTGCATGATGGACAGATTTTAATTAGTGTGCTCCAAGGAAGAGATAAAATATCCTTGAGATCTACACCCTATTGCTATATTGCATGCACCCTTCTTAACTAGACTTCAAACTAGGTCAAAATTAGCAAACTACTTAAATGAATTTAAAACTAACACTTGCAAAGTGCATGCACCCTATTTTACATGGAAAACACATGAAAATTGCTGAGAATAGATTGTTAAGAATAGAACAACAATCCAATCTATAAGATTGATCACTCCCTCATAATTAAAGTGCCATACTATTGAATTTGGAAAAAGGAAGTGTGCCCCTCACTATCCTGTCGAAATTCTGTAACTAAAGCACTCATACCTCATTCATACATGTGCCGAGGAGTGCCACATGTGCAACCAGATTGTAAAAGACTATCCAAGGTACAATATTTTAATACTACCTCTTATTGAGAAAATTGTTCTCCACCCATCCAAGTCTCCCCATGAATATCTTGAAATTCCCTTGGCCAAGGGCTTAGTCAAGATATTTGCAACCTGTCTGAATGTACTCTAGATCAATTGCTCCCTTCTAAAACATGTTCCCAACAAATGGTACCTGATTTTAATGTGCTTGGAGCAATCATGGAATATTGGATTATCATAGAGTTCGACACAATTTTAATTGTCACAATTGATCCAAGTGGGCTCCAACATCTCACATGTTAGTGCTACAATCAACTTGTGAAGCCATATATGGCTTTACAACTAGTAGCGTTGATTGCAATGTAATTTGTCTCTTCTAAACTCAATCGCACTAAAAGCTGCTTCCTATTCAACCAGAAAATTGTTTCTAAACCCAAATTGAAGCAGCACCAGAAAGTACTCTTCCTATCACTTGCATCTCCTACACAATAAAAATCAATAAATCCATGCTGCATCAACTCACCATCTCTTGCATATTTCAAACCATACTGTTTTGTACCCTTAAAATATCAAAGAACATGTTTTGCAACTAGCCTATGAATATGCCCCAGATCAACTGTGAACTAGATCAAGGTGTTCACTATGAAACATACATCAAGTTTGATGTTACATCAAGTATCTAATCAATTTTCTATACATCAAAGGATCTACCATATCTGAGTTCAAGTCAGCATGCAACCTAGAATTGGCATCATTGGGGTGACCATGGATTTACAAATAATCATTTGGAATCTTTTCAAGGTCTCAAGCATGTACTTTCCATGCCAAAGGAAAACCTCACTTGTACTTGGCCACACCTCTGGACCCTACTGGGTATGTGTTATATTTAGACACTGGAAGCTCTACAAAATGAACAAGATCGATATTGTCAGCTTCCTCTACTCTTTCAATTGTTGCTTTTGCTTGCCTTCACAAAAAATTCAAAATTAGAAAATTTATTATGAACACTTGTAAGGAAACCAAATCAGAGTATTTCGTAAAGGAAGCAGTGATATTTTCTGATTTAGCTTCACCCTTTACCAAGAATAATGACAAAATGTTTGTTCCAAGATCAAGTGCAAATTATTACAAGGCTATCCACCATTTTCTTTTAGCCATAGATCCCCTTGTTGAAACATCAAACCATCCATTTTTGCTGTTTAAGGTTTTTCATGTGTAGCTATATTTTCCTTTTGAATGGGAGGGAATTGCAAAAACATACTTTCCCTAGTATTATCTTGAGTATAGATAAGACCACCTCCAACAATAAAGGAAAATAGATGTATACTAGTTTCCCTTAGTTCTAAATCTACACATTGCATAACATGTAGTCATGTCACTCGGTTCTTTGCAAGATGGCACATAAGAGTAATGGCATGCTCTGTTTCTTGTAATGCAACAAGAGAAGTCTAGGGTCTTTATGTTATGTTATTTTCCTACCAAGTGCATCGGTTGGAAGGTCAGCGGCATACAATGCACACAAGATATAATCTTTTTCGGAAAATAAAAATAAAAATGGCAATGCATTATCTAGAACTGAAACAACAGTAGCATTTTCCCCAATATAATTCACCCTCGTTGTTACAACTGCTAGCCCTAAACCACATAACCCATCACATTGTCTATCTTTATGCCACACAAAGAATGGACCCTCTCTATCTCTAAGGCCCGATGAAAGTTCATCCCGTAGGAAGTGACTAAATGTTGACAAGCTTGAAAAAATCTCAGCAAACTACAATATCTCAGCACCTCCTCTAACACATGCTAAAGATAAACATAAATTCAGGATTACAAGAGCTGAATCTCTCCAACTATCATGTCGAAGCTGACTAATTACACAATTTGCGGGAAAATGCTTTTCAAAAACAGGAATCCATGTATTAGATGCAAGGAAACCTTTTAAGAGCATATCAATTACAACTAAAGATATGTTTGCAACATTATTTTTTTCAACACAACTGCAAAGAATAGGAAAAAATCCCAAACTCATAAGAGAAACATCAGAAAGGACATCTCCCACATTCTTCCTATCTTTGATTCTCCATTTTCCTAGTACTTTTTATGTTGAGAATAAATAATATCTAATGATGTCACAAGCACTTCCAAGAGTCATCTAAGCATTGTTTCAAATCCATTTGGAATAAATGGCTTGATATACGTCAATGATCTTAGGCTTGTGATCACTATTCTGATCTCCTTTGCATAAAGTGTCCAAGTTTGCATCTTATTTGTTATTGATACTATACAGCTGGACATCCATCTCACAAAATTTATTAAAATTTGGGCCTATTTAAAGAGAAAATTTAGCATGTAATTTGTTGGGTCACCAAGGGGGGCCTAACACCTATATTGATAACAGATAATTGAAAATATCTTCAACACACAACCCTATTGATTCTTCTGACAAGGCTGAATTTAGGTTTAATTATCCCAATTGCGCCCCCTATCCAACAAGACACAATATGAGGTCCTATAAACAGAAGTATAAGCACCAAAACGGACTGAACTGGAAATGTTATACCATAAACAAGGAAAGTAGGTAGAGTCTAGATGCATAACAAGCACATAAATTGTTTTGGATAAGTATGATAGTTCTCAAGCATGAATGAACTTACAACATTTTTGTCAAATATTGACAAGGCTAACACATTCATCAATGCTTTTAAGGCATTCAACTAACAATATGCAAGACAAGAGGCCTTGTTTAAACTTTACACAACTAAATATTTCTAGTGTTTTTTTTGCTGCAGCTGTGAACCCTTTGTCTTCAGAGTGAGACCACCACCCTATACCCAATTCTATTTCAAGGGATTTGGTATCATAAATATACTTATCTTCACACAATGGATGAAGCTCATGCTATCTGAAGTCTTCATCAAGACTTACTGATCTTGTTTTGTTACATTCATAGTGGTGTCAAATGTTGTTGAACTTCATTAAATATTTTTTCTTTGCAATTCCAGCTGCAAGAGCACCTCTACCAATTTAGTGGTGTACTAAATCAACCATTGAATCCTATAAGATAATGCTAGCAAAGAGCGCAGTGTGCTTCTTGAACCTCTTAGACCTGTTATTGTGTGAAGGCAATTCTTCTTTCCTGATAGGCGACTTATACAGTTTGACTGTGGTAAATTGCAGAAGTTAGTGATTTTACTCAGAAAGTTAAGAATTTAAGATCAGTAGGGCACAAAGCACTGGCATTCACTCAAATGACGAAATAAATTAGAAATACATTTCTTTTGATGAGCTGAAGGGAATTTTGTACCACCTTGAGATGAGTTGAATTATTGTACAAACCTAGATAGATCTATTTATATGCTGAATTTGATTCCAATATGAGAGCCCTCTTTCCAATCTCATTAATGGCCTAAATATCATCCAAGATGATCATGAATATGGTGGGTATGGTGCTGAATTGGAAGAGCCCCTCAATCATTTTATGATATCATCAATGTTTGAGGAGTCTGGTTAAGAGTCTATCCATCAATTTAGATAAACAGTATAGCAAAACAATTCTTTGCATTCTAGTGACTAGTCCTTTGCACTTTGTAGAAGATATTTTAGTCACCCTAAATTTCCATTTGTGAAATCAAGCTGTAAAATTTTCCATTGACAGGCCTTGCAAGACCAATTTAGCATCATCGTAGAAATTCCTTGAAAATATTTCAAGGTTGTCCTAGTTAGCTTAGAAATGGAGAGAAGTCAATAAGATTAGAAATTTTTCTTTTCTTTTTCTTTACAGTTTCTTTGATCATGCCATGGTTAAGTCCTTTGATATGACAACCTACAGGAAAGGAATTTAAATGATTATGAACAGATTTCTTTTATGGGTCCACAAGGAGGTTTACTAGCATGAACTCCATAAGGCAACAATCCAATCAACTACAAAAACAAGGTAAACAACCAGAATTCATAAATCAGATCCCTGATGCATCCCTTAGTCTGTATCGTAGCCATTTTGAGTTGACAATTCTCCATGATATATATTTGGTGGATCACTTGCAAGAATTTTGAGCCATCTCTTGCCAAGTCTGGCAGTAGAACTAACAGAAAAACACTTTGATGGACCATTGTAGCTTACTGAATATAACCTTCCCACCTAGAACTCACTTCATTACAGCAGTTATACCTATAAGGAATAATTCATAAAGGAGGATGGTCTTTCTTTCTCACACTGGTACCACCAATACCTCTTATTTCATTCACCAAAAATATGTGAGTTATGGATATCTGCACATCATGATCTCAAAATGGTATCCTTATATCTGCAACTTATAAACTACATGTAAAAAAAATCAATCCCAAGGGCACAACAACGATGTCAATTTTAGTCCAAATTTGTGCCCAGTTTTTTTTTCAGCAGCTTTGAAAGACATTTCTCAATGATCATCTAGAAGAACACACTTATGTGTTTTCAGTTGAAATCTAGTTCAACCTCAATTGTGAGCCACTGCTCATAAAGTGCCACATTTATCTCCTCAGCTCAGCAAATCCCCTTGACATACAATGACAAAAATTTACCAAGGAAACATCCTTTCTCAAAGATGAAATTGAAGTAAAAAAGGGAGGGAATTGTCTGAAGAAATTAGTGCAACATAAGTAGGAAATTTCTTAGGTTGACGACTCGCCTGAGACGTGGAATTAGATGCTCCCACTTGTTCCTGTACACCCTACAATGTTTGAGTAAGCCATCTTAACTTCCTGGCTACACTAGTAAGTAATTAGGTCTCTGTTCCTAGACTAGAATCTTGCTGATCTGACTTTGATTTCTTTTTCAGTTTTAGAACAAAATCTGGAACAACATTTTTGCATGCATTAATCACTATAGGATGTTTATATGGTTTTGAGGACCATTCATCTTCATCAAACTTCATATCCTTGCTCACCAATGTCTTAAGTTGCACTTTAATTTAGATCATGTAGGCCTTGGATATCTTACTCTATCCAACAAAGACCGCCTTTATGTTCAAGGGTTCAAGATTAGTCCTTTTCTCATCATGAATATGAATATAAATTGGACAAAAAAAGGAAACAAAAATGTAATACTTGTGGCTTCTCACCAACAAAATATTTCTTTGGTGTTTTGTCCTTCAATATCCTGTGCGGAAATTGGTTCAAGATATATACAATGTGTTGCAAGCTTTGGCTTAAAGACACATGGGTAAATCCATGTCCTGGATCATGGTTTTAGCTATCTCAATGATGGATTTGTTACTCTACAAGCCCATTCTTAGCATCCTCTTGATCCTTGTTTCGCTGCAAAAGGTATCAAAGTCCTTGGACAAGGTTATAGTCCACTAGATCTGTCTCTCCCCTAACTTCCAAGGTTAAATGTAGGAAACTCAAGACAGAGTAGCAACAAAATGGGCATGTCAAGCAATTTGGATTGGGAAAATACTTGCAGATATGCAAGTTCATTAGGATAAGCATAATACTTTTTGTGATAATGAGGGAGTTACCAAGATGGAAAAAAAACCCACCTTCGATATTAATCAATTGCATTGAGGTGCACATATTACAACACTCTATGTTGTTATTTTGTTTTTGGTCAAAATTAGGGGAAACACTTCCCCACTATAACATGGGGAAGAGCACTGTCAAACACAGTCGACCATTGGCTAAGCTGTTGCATTTGAGGGTTTTCTATGCCCATATAAAATCCATTTGGACTAGAATTTTGTATTTTCCTGTTGGCCTAATCATGGGCCCATAGTAACACAATGGAGTGTGCTTGTTAGGGTTTGAACCCAAGTCATCATATGAACTCCCTCTTATTGGTAGACCATTTTTTCTTGCAGCTCTTTTTGATAGCCAAAATCCCTATTAAGGGTGGTTTTGGCATGGGATAAATTTTAAATTTACACTTTGTCCTGCATATTTTCAAATTCATTAGCAAAAATGGGACAAATTTGAAATGGCTTCACCAACTAGTTCCCTACCACCTGGACCTACTACTTACGTTGTATACTGCCTCAGTATCTTGAATCTTATTGACACTCACAACAATGAAGCCCTTAGCCACTTGTTAACAAAGCTAGATACACAAACCAGTGCCACTTCTAAGGGTTTTGAATGTGCTCCTTTGGGCACAAATGTTGGAGTTCCTATTTCAAGTCCATCTGTAGTAGAAGTGGCTACAAGGAAACTTCCCATAACCATTTATCTCTCAGAAAAGAAAGAGCTGGTAGATTACTTGGGGAAGACTTACAAAAAGGTCTTAGCTATTCATAAGAAGTTACCACCTGGTGATATACTGGTATTTGTCACAGGACAAAAGGAGGTGGAATTTCTATGTAGACAGTTGATGAAAGCCTTTGTGAAAAGAAGCAAACAAGACATTTCTCAAAAAATAAAAGCCCACTGTAGACACAAATGATGTTGCAACTGAACCCAATCTTGAGGGCATTTCTCAAGCTGTGGATGGCACAGATGATAGTGGGAAACACAAAGATGGAACTGATAGGTTTAACTCATTTGACGATGAGGGGTTTGAAGTTCAATCAGAGGCAAACTCATCTTCCTCTGATGCTGAATTTGATTCACATTCATATAATGAAGAAGAAGAGTGTCTTGACAGTGGAAGAAATTGCAGTTGATAGTATTGAAGCAATAAGTGAGGGAGTAGATATGAAATTGGGAAATATGTTTGATGTTTCAGAAACATCAATGTCTCTCCCATCCAATCAGCCTAATATGGAACTGTGGTAGGTGATACATCAAATGAAATAGCTGGTGATGGAGACATCCCTCATGCATGCATTGGTTGGTCACGGAGAATGCAAGTACCAAATGTTGATATGCAACATAAAGTCATGATTGAAGCAGTTGAAAATCATATGCCTCAAACAGTTATTACTGATGAAATTGGAATAGAGCCTGAAGCAATGGCAGCCAGTACTATTTCTCAGCGTGGAATCCAATTGGTTAGAACTGCACATGGAATGACTATTGAAAATCTCATTAAAGATCCTTCTTTAGATATTCTTGTAGAGGGTGTGCAGAGTGTTACCCTTGGAGATGATGACGCAAAGAGAAGGGGAGTTCAGAAGGCTATACTTGAGAGAAAAGGACCATCCTCATTTACTTATGTTGTAGAGATGACATCAGGGACCGAATGCCGTATTCATCACAGCTTAGAAGCAACTGTGGATGCCATATTAGCAGGTGCTCTATAAAGTTTTTCATATCCACCCCAGGGGATAAATATGTTGTATGATGCAGTATGCAATGTCAATTCAAAAACAGAAATAATTAATCAAGTATCTATCTTGGCCTGTTCAAACTTCATATAAAATTTTCATGATATGTTGTGAATAGGAAAATCTCCATCATTTGAGGTCCGCCAGATGGTTATGAAGGTAGTGACAGATGGAAGTCCTGCCACAACAGAACCAGGCATTGGAAGCCATTTTAGGAGCACTTTGACATGTTTAGAGTCCGATGGTGTTTTTGAGGTTGGTAATGAGAGTGGTGATGATGATATTTTTGGGTTGAAAGGTAGTTATGAGCAATTTCGGAAGGATGATGATTCACCACTTATTTTATATACTTATAAAAGATCATGGAGGCTGATCTGGAGCAAGTAGTGGAAGTAAAGGGCCTAGAGAATGCATTTAAATTCACAATGACATTGGCGCAGCTGATGCAATTCTTGCTTTACATTCTAAGCTCAAGGAGAATTCATGGATTCGAGGAGTGGCTAAATATCAGTGTCTACCCATATTTGTGATGAAGACAAACATGATGGAAGATGGCGGAGATGGTAAGGGTCATGCGTACTATTATTGGTTTGGAGACTCTTGGTGCAAGTTATTTTAGTTCATTAAAAAAGCTTAAGAATGATATTGAGATATCAGATGGAGCAGCCAAGAAAATATCTTCCCGAGAAGAGATTGATGCTTTAGAAGAGGCCAGACTTGCTATTTAATATATTGTGATCCCTGGAGGGCAACCAGTTGAACTTCTTCCAAGATGTGCTGACATTATTGCTCATCAAATAAAGCTGGTGGAGAGCTATCAATTAGTAACAAAGAAATCAGGGAGATAACGAGAGTGACAGCCGATCACTACCCATGTTTCAGAGATATGACATTGCAAAACATTGAATCAGCAAAAAGAAAAAACAATGAAATAGTAAGCCTCAGTAAAGATTCTATTGAGCATATACATAGAGGCAGTGAAGATTCTCAAATGATTTAGCTGGTGGTTCAATGTTATAAATACGAAAACAAGTCTTTTCCCCACACTATATCAACAGTGACAGGTGTGTCTAAAAGCAATATAAACAATGAAATGGCTGAATTTTTTGTCAATTCAGAATCTATTATTACAAATGAGCAGAGATCTCTTGAAGTGGAGGAAGATAATACCAAGATGAACCTGATGCAAGTAAGGCTATGCGTATTGGTGTTCCGATAGAGGATGATATGGTAGAAGGAGATTTAAGAGCTAAGAACTATAAAACTATGGCAGTGGAGCTTTTTCCGATATTATGCTAAACCTCATGCATGTTCGACTTATGAAGGATAACCGTTGGTTTAGATTGACGGTTCAAGTTGATTTCGGACCCTCTCGGTGTTTCGAATTTTATTGGAGGAGGGGGGGTTCGAAATGGGTACTTTTCAAACCCAACCATTAACCACATGGAAAGCGAAGGATATATTCGCACACCCCCCCCCCATCACAATACGGCTTACCATCTGTTGGGCTCTCTGAAATCCGGTTTCGGGTTTTCGTAAAACAAATGCTCAAATTCTATTCTTGGAATGAATTTTTGTTTTTGGGAAAGGAAAGGAGGTTTGAACTATCATTACCCAAAAAGAGCGATATTTGCACGATAATGTACACTAATAGCACAACTGGTCAACCTAAAAGCATATTGATCACAAATGAAAACATTGTTTCTATGGTGACCGAAATTGCTTATTTTCTTAAATTTCAGAATGAAGAGCTCACATAGAAGGATGTTTATTTCTCATTTCTTCCTCTAGCGCATATATTTTATTGGGTGACAGAGGAATTTTTCATATCAAAAAGTGCTTCAATAGGCTTCTGGCGTGGGGATGTGAAGCTTTTGGTGGAGGATATTGCAGAACTAAAACCAACTGTCTTCTGTGATGTCCCACGTGTTTTTTGATCACATATATTCAGGTTTAAACCAGAAGATCGTCGTTGGAGGATTTCTACTTATGAAGGATAATCATTGGTTTAGATTGACGATTCAAGTTGAGTTTGGACCCCCTCGATGTTTCTAATTTTAATGGAGGAGGGGGGGTTCGAAATGGGTACTTTTCAAACCCAGCCATTAACCATGTGGCAAGCGAAGGATATGTTCGTACCCACCCCCCCCCCCCCAACCCCCCAATCACAATACGGCTTACCATCTGTTGGGCTCTCCGAAATCCGGTTTCGGGTTTTCGTAAAACAAATGCTCAAAGTCTATACTTGGAACAAATTTTTGTTGTTTGGAAAGGATAGGAGGTTTGAACTATCATTACCCAAAAAGAGCGATATTTGCACGATATTGTACACTAATGGCACAACTAGTGAACCTAAAGGCATATTGATCACAAATGAAAACATTGTTTCTATGGTGACCGAAATTGCTTATTTTCTTAAATGTCAGAATCAAGAGCTCACAGAGAAGGATGTTTATTTCTCGTTTCTTCCTCTAGCACATATATTTTATCGGGTGACAGAGGAATTTTTCATATCAAAAAGTGATTTAATAGGCTTCTGGCACGGGGATGTGAAGCTTTTGGTGGAGGATATTGCAGAACTAAAACCAACTATCTTCTGTGGTGTCCCACGTGTTTTTTGATCACATATATTTAGGTTTAAACCAGAAGATCATCATTGGAGGATTTCTGAATAGAAAGGCATTTGAATTTGCATACAAATACGAGCTTAATAATATGTGAAAAGGGTTGAAACATGAAAAACCATCTCCACTTTTTGACCAAGTTGTCTTTAGCAAGATTAAACAAGGTCTGGGAGGACGTGTATGTGTAATGTCATCAGGAGCAGGTCCACTTGCAAGACATGTGGAAGAGTTTCTACGAGTAGTGACATGTTTCCATGTTGTATAGGACTATGGTTTGACAGAAACTTTTGCGGGAAGTTTTGTTTCCCTTCCAAATGTTATTTCAACAATCAGGACTGTTGGTCCACCTGTTCCAAATATTGTTGTTTGCCTTGAGTCTGTCCCTGAAATGGGATATGATGCACTTTCAGAAGTTTAAGCTTTCACAAGGAGAATACGTTGTAGTGGAAAATCTCGAGAATGTGTATGGCCAGTGTTCTGCTATTGATTTGGTTCGGATGTTGTTGAGTTCATCATTCGTCATGCAGAGGTCTTAATTGCCTTTTTCCAAGAGGCAAAGCTTCCTGCGATTTTGAAATGATTTCAACTATTAGTTGAGCATGAAAATGTCGTGAGGAAGGGGCTACAGAGGAGCGGAAAAGGTTTTCTGATTATAAACCCATACTTGAGAAAGATGGCCTTATATGGCAGCGTTCTTCCTATCAGGGGACAAAGAGGGAGAAAACAAGAGAAGAATCATTAGCTGAAGTAAAAGATTACAAGCGGCAACAAATGCCATACCATGGAAAAAAGTTCAAGCAAACTCCAACACAAGTGTTAAAAGATATAATTGAGGGCCACATGGAGGAAATTAAGATAGCAAGAGGAATTGGTTGTTTTGTAAAGGGTATATTTGAGATACCACAAAAGGCAACACAATCTCTTCCTTCAGACAGTGTGACTGAGCATAAACAGTAATGTGAAGCCACCAATTCAGCCTTTCCTAACAGGGGTGAAGGATTCTCTGTGTCTAGCTATCAAAGGATGTAAAGTGTCATGCGACTAAAGTTTCTGTATGAAGAAATGTTTTGTATTCTCTGATAAATAGGGATTGATGCTATGCTTCACAAGCTAGGAAAAGAAATTGACGATGTAGATGCAAAAATTGGTGACCGATGGAAAATATTGGACAGAGATATTCGAGGGTACACATGGTAGCCAATGCTGCATTAGAACTAATGATCCAGCAAAGGCAGTCTAAATGGCAGAGCCAGATGTTAGAGCCACCTAGTGTTGCGTCTTCGTGACCACCTCAGCCACTTTCAGCATACCTTTTTGATTTACGAAGAGCTGCCAAAGTTAATGTTACAGTCGGTTTTTCCAGAGATATTTATTGTTCAGGCCTTGCATGGCCATAGTTGTCAAATTCGAATTAAATTGTAGTTAATGAAGATTGCCGAAGTAGATTAGGGAAACCATCATAGTTGCAGTTAAATACTGCTTGTATTTTCATTATCAAGGGTTGGACCCTGTTAGACTCTGCGTTGTAAAGATCATTGTATTGGAGCACTATAGTTTTTGTTGGGGCATCAAGAATAAGAGACCATTCACAGGATTCTTGAGATATGTTAATGGTGATGTTTCTTCTATGTTAATGTTTTTCTTTGCCTTTCATGCTGAGCATCAATTTGTCTGATTGTGAAACGGAAAATTTAGATTAAGATTTGCTAAGAGAGCACCTTAATTTTGTCTTTGTTTACTATCTTAATGTTTTCTTCTCAAGTATAGTTAAATAATTCTTAACTAATCTTTAGCTATTACTGAACTCATTGTTTTCTTCCATCTGATATTGACACTGCCAGTAAGATCTAGTCTGCATAGTTAGCTTTCCCTGTGAATGCCCTTGAAAAGTTGATGCACAATTAGCCCAATGGATTAAGTTTCATAGCTCTATCTGTCCAACCACATAATCAATAAAAAAAAATAGCCCTCATAATTTCTATAGCTAGCCTAATATCAGCCTTTATAACCATCAAGCTAAATCATAAAAATAGAGAGAGCCCTCTCTAAGTCTAGGAAGGATAGGTTTTGGACTCCAAAGCGATTTGATGTTGTCCTTTGTCGTTTATTCTTGCCAATCTTATAAATTACAGGGCCACAACAGGTGGCACTAATGTTGCAGGCTAGCCAATCAAGATAGTCCTAGTCAAATTCTATTCCTATAGGGAATAGAGGCTTGGTCTCCAGCATCGAAATTTTTCCAACTTACCACTAGACCAAGCCCTATGTAGGCTAAATATTGATGGTGAGAAATCACCAGAGGGAGCCACTGATGTTGGAAGCTAGTCAATGGGGATAAAACTAGTCACTTTTGTGCCAAATAGGAATAAAAAATTAGTCCCTAGCATGGTATATGTTCTTAAATTACACTAGAACAAGCCTAATCAACTCATATTTTTATTAGTAGGAATGATAGAGACGTGATTTTTAAGGATGGTCTGGCTTTAATATCTTCTCTAGGTTGTTATTTTATTTTTGGTCAAAAGCAGGGGAAACACTTCCCCACTATAACATGGGGAAGAGCACTGTCAAACACAGTGGAACATTGGCTAAGTTGCCGCATTTGAGGGGTTTCTATGCCCATATAAAATCCATTTGAACTTGAATTTTGTATTTTCCTCTTGGCCTCATCATGGGCCCTTAGTAACACAATTGAGTGCACTTGTCAGGGTCTGAACCCAAGTCATCATATGCACTCCCCCTTATTGGTAGATCATTTTTTCTTGCAGCTCATGTTGATGGCCAGAAGCCCTCTTAAGGGTGCCACTAACATTGCAGGCTAGCCAATCAAGATAGTCCTAGTAAAATTATATGCCTATAAGGAATAGAAGCTTGGTCTCCAGCATCGAAATTGGTCCAACTTACCACTAGACCAAGCCCTATGTAGGCTAAATGTTGACGGTGAGAAATCACCAGAGGGAACCACTCATGTTGGAAGCTAGCAATGGGGATAAACCTGGTCACTTTTGTGCCAAATAAGAATAAAACATTAGTCCCTAGCATGGTATATGTTCTTATTACACTAGTACAAGCCTAATCGACTCGTATTTTTATTAGTAGGAATGATAGAGATGTAATTTTTAAGGAGAGTCTGGCTTTAATCTCTTGAAGAATGTTCTTGTTGATTTCCCTCTAAGTGTGAGATTTTCTAAACTGGCTACTTAAATTCTGATGACTAGAAACACTAAAGGATATATGTAATTCCTAGGAATATTGTTAAAGCTTTAAGTGAGAATGTCAGCAGCTAGCTATAATTTCTTGTTTTGTATCAATAGTGAATTGAAGGAATTTGGACACTGGGAAATTGGACTTCACCTGTTGATTTTGGAAATGCACCACTCAGGTACACAAGATGTTATGGATTCTGTAACTTTTTTCTAAACTTCCAAAGTAAGAAGTTGGACTAAGCTAAGCAAGAATCAATATGATGAGAGGAAGGAAAATTCAACTGGGTTTTAGCATATGTAGAATTGGAGAAATCCTGTCTGGAATATGAGCGGTGTATCATTTTGTATTTGTCACAAGAAGGAAAATTCAACTGGGTTCTGGCACATGTAGAAATGAAGAAATCATGTCTGGAATATGAGTAGTGTATCTTGTCTTGTTTTTATGATTAACCTCCATATTATCATCTAGAGGATCAATGGAAGAAGGAAGGAGTCAAAGAATAGATGCAAGGTAACAAGGTTGTTTTGGATATTTGTGTAATAAAGAAGGGAAAATGGGCACTTAAAAGGCAACCTTGTGCTCTCAAGGAAATGAACTGTTAAGAGCAGATAAACAATCCAGGTCAGAAAGAGAAAATAAACAATAAGGACACAGTTAAATCTTTGCTCCATCAATCATACTGCAATAGCTAAAATTCTAAGGATGATTGGAAAAAATTCTCATTGTAGCATCTGCTTGCCATTGAGAAGCAAGGACTGTAAGAAGATTCATGTACAATAATTTCTTATAATTTGCGAATGCCATTGCTGAAACTACATCTGAATTTCATGTGTGTTAGGGAAGAGTTCAGAAATTTGCTTCCTTATGCAGTTAGAGAGGAAAATGCTAAGGCTTGCTAAAATCAGCGATATGCCCGCTGCACAGTGGGAAACTAGATAGAGACAGTTACTATTTAACTTTCAAAAACTTATTCTTGACTAGTTGAAAAGTATTGGGCTTTTTTTCTCATGACCTTGAGTACAAAATCTCATAATCAACTGGATGAAAAATCAAGTCTATCTTTCAAATGTTTGAACCAGGACTATATAACTGATATTACAACAATAAAATAAATAATTCCAGTCTATAGAAAGGTAGCACAGTAGCAACATACTTGAATTTTTGGGGAGCTTCAAACAATCTCGTCCTGAAGATAGGATTCCAGGTTGTTTCAGTTTTTAATTGGCAAAGTTGGCTCTAATTTTGGAACTTTGTCAGCTCTTCTACAGGTATCATTTTGCACCAATTCTTCGCCAGGTCTTTTTCTTGGACTCACTAAAGGAATTTCATTTTACGCATCCTTTGTATGATTAAACCTTCAATAGAACATTGGTTTGCCATACAAACTTTCTTAGAGATAAAATGGCAACTCAGAGCAGGCTACAAGACCTCCTTTTATAATGGACAGAGGTGACCCCAGAATGTGGCAACAATTTTCCACTTCAGCCATTGTAAAAGAAAAAAAAGAGCTTCTCTCTCTAACTTCTAAGGCCTACTTGGATGGCCTATTCTGGCCAAAACAGCAAAAAAGTACCTCTACATTGTCATCTTGTGAAGGATAACGTTTCCCTCCATTAGAAACCTTTTCTATAGTCCATGCTTCTTGATCCATTAGTTTTGACTTATCCATACACTAAAGAGCATTAAATATTGTATTCTATTGCACAAATATGATCTGAAAGGGAAAACCTGTGAAAGGGAAAACCTATTAAATCATAGTATTTCAGTTGACGTATCAAATTCTCGGTTGCATACAAACAGAAACTGCTTGTTCCATACAAATAGAAACCACTTGAAGATATCTATGAACCACCTGAACATCATAAATGTTCAGTCTCATAACTCTTAAGCAAATCTGTAAAGAATGTGACATTAGCCTTCTTGGCTTAGTGAAAGCCCTAATGTTCTATCCTATTTGACAGTCTTAAAAATCTCACAAAAACCTGTAAATATTTTGGCATTCTGTACGCCCAGCCTATAAAAGCCCTAAATTTCTATCTTCCTCTGTGTAATTTGAATAGAATACCGTCAAATACCAGAATAATCAATGTCCATTCTCCAAAAACTTTGAAATGTGCAGAACAGAAAGAGAAATCATTCAATCAAACTACTCGAAATGTATCAGAATCCCCATCCTTTAACTCAATGAATTTATTCGCAAACTCTGTCATTTTTTTAAACAAATTTTTTAGCACAACCTCCTCTAGTCCATTTATAGAGAGCCTTAGCTTATGAAATATTGTCTATAAGCCAAAATAGGGTTAAAATTTTCCATTGAAAGCTTAGAATAATTGAACTGAAAGAACCAAAGAACCATTGTAGATACTTTAATCAAATTTTTTTTCTCTAATTTTGCTGCTTAAAACAGTGTTTTGAGCAAGACCTATTTCGAAAAATTTAGTTCAGAGAATAAAGTGGCTTATTTAATGAATTTTATCCAAGACAGAGCATACAGGATTCGTGGCAGCCACAAGAAAAATTATGGGATTTTGAAATTTAAGCATTCTCTTGCAGAAAAATACCTTTTCTGAACTCGTTTTGACGGTGAAGAAACGTAAATGATCTGTTGGAAGTCGTGCATGAAGGGATATGGGGGCTCGAGGATTTATTCCAGAGTGATTGCAAACCAGGATGGTACAAAAGCGAGCTCCTGAGCTCGTTTCAGTGCATGAGCTCGTTTCAGGGCAGGGAGAGGGATAATGCAATAGCGACAAAATACAAAGACAGTGCGTGAGCTCGTTTCAGGGCAGGGAGAGGGATAATGCAATAGCGGCAAAATACAAATAGGAATTAAATGTAAAGGTGCCATATATTTGTATTTGAGTCAAATGATGTCAAAGAATTTGGAATAGTTTAATATTTTTTTAATTTGGAAAAATAAATGGAACAAGAGAGCAAAGGAATGAAACTAAGTGATTGGGTGGGATAATTATAATGTCTTGTGTCATTTTTTTGAGTCACATTGAATTCATATATAAATAAATTGTAAATTAAGTAATTATTCATTATTAAAGTGGGGTTTTATATAAATTATTTATTTATTAATGTTAATTTGTAGTTTTTAATAATATATTTGTGTTAAAGAAAATTATTTAAATTAATGTTGTATCAAGATTTTTGTTAATTTTTCTATATTATATTCTAATTTATTTTAAATTCGTTTTAAATATGTTTTCACCTTTATGTATGGAGGTTATTTATTTACATATTTAAAGTTTTGTTGTAATTCTTTTCTTAAAAAAATGACTATTGTGATTGTGATGGTGAGAAGGTATTCTAAATAACGTTAAGGATTATTTAGAATAAATAGGATATTATTTCCCATTATTTAAGACTAATCTTTGAGAGAATGGATATACATTCCCTAATTATCACATAGCCAATAGGTTAATCTTTCATTTATTGCTTTCTCTCCATGGAGGTTCACTAAACAAAGGGAATACCTCCTCTTATGTGAATTTGATTGTCTCCACCTCTTAAAGGATTTTCAAACATTAATAATTAAATATTCATTACTTTAAAGATGTAGTCTTGTCGAATATACCAAAAACACAGTAGGATTCTTTCATTGTGGACAAAATCAAGTACATTTCTGAGGGAAGTATTCCTCTATGGATGGTTAACAAGTTCATTAATAAATACAAGCAAATGCTTCAATCTATATATTTAATGATCTTTAGTCATCATCTAAAGAGTTCAAGAATCAAATAAATTCCAACCTAAGTTCCAAGTATATGGTAAGCTTGTACTTATAGGTTCTATTATTGTAAAAATTGACAACTATGGAAGTTGTGGCAAGGTATTGGAGGAGGGACTGTCATTTTGGGGGAGAGCTAGCCTCTTTTTAAATGATAGTTTCCAAAATTGAATCCATCTTCAATGTATGTACGTTGTCTAGCTTTGAGTTTGGTTTCCCTTTCATCCTAGAGATCAGATAAACACATGCAATGTATTATGACTTTCTTAGCCGTTTAAGTTAGTCATTTTAGTTCGATCACTTAAAATTTCTCAAATTTAGTATTAATTTAGCAGGTGAACTTTTACAACTTGTAATTGTAAGATCATTAGATGAGGTGATCCTCTAACTCAATGTTGTGTATATGGAAAAGCTAGAAGATGTTATTGAGAAGAGGAATATCATGATGTCATTGGTTTCAACTAAACACTAATGTAAGCCCACTTTGAAACCACCATGGGGGATTTGAAGGGCAACATCTAGTGCTCTTGTGTGTATGAAGGTTCAAAATTAAGGCCCCCTCTTATTTGCATGAAGTGTTCCTAGTACAAATCCATCTTAGAGTCAAGGCCATGAAAATATGAAGTCCAAGTACTAAATTTATTGTTTATAAATAACCTCTTTAACAAATTGACACAAACGTATAATGATGTCATTTACATTGGAGGTGTATGTCACCTGAATTGTGTTACAACTTTAATCGCTCCCCCACAAAAAGGTGTCATGCTCCCTTGTGATGGTGCATCAACCCTAATGGAGAACAATCTCATGATGTAAAAGGAATTTAAACATGATGTAACTTTAATAGTGCCCTACATTCACCCCTTGGCTCACCACTCGTGGCAAATGTGAGGCTATTTCAAGAATTGATGTGGATAATATCATTTCATTTTCTCTTATGTATAGTATTATACATTGACATAATTGTGGTTTTTTAGCAAAAAAAATATTTCTATCAAGGGTTAGCTCCTTGTTCATTAGGGTTGAATAGGTTGTGTAATTATGAGTGATTTACTCATTGTCAACTCCTTATGTGGGAGAACACTAAAAGCTCCATGTCAACATGAAGAGTAGATATTGTGAGCAATTCTTATCGGGGTTTTTCAAATTATCCAGTTGTTCTACATTTGGTATACATGTTATAAGTGCATTACCCACAAATGCACACCCTCGAGACCAATACCCGGTTCTCTAAAAATCAAATGGTACCAATATTCTTAGTTAGAGGTGAAGGATTCTCCTAAGAGGTTATTTTGTTTGTTTGAGGTGTTGTGTTTTACCTTAGATACTAAGTGGTTAAGAGCTTCAAGAGTTAATATTTAAGGGCCAAGGGCTTGGGGGGAAAGGGATTTAGGGGTTAAGGGCTTAATAATTAAGGGATTTAGGTATTAGGGGCTAAGGGGTTATGTTTTAAGGTGTTTGGGGGTTATGGATTAGGATTTAAGGGTCACGGGTTAAGAGAATAAGGGGTTAGTGCTTAGGGGGTTCATGGATTCTAGGTTACGAGTTAATAGCTTAAGGTTTAATGTGTCAAGGGTTCAGTGGCTTATGAGGTATGAGTGTAGGGGTTAAGGGAGTATGGCTTCAGGGTTAAGGGATAGGGAATTTAATGGTTATGGGTTAATGACTTATTGGTTGTGATAATGGGGCCCCTAATGCCCTTATCACCACTATGAGGGGTTCCCCTTTCAATTTCTCTTGTTACCTTCCCTCTAGGCCCCCTAGCCCCCATGAAATTAGGTCTTAATCCCCCTTCTCATTCTCTAATGCCTAGATTATAGATCATAGTAAACCATGCTTGGACATCCCACTTCTACCCATCCATGCTACATGTTTGTCCCCCAGTCCTGTTCAATACACCACAAAATACTCCTCCCACCTTTTCGGTCATATCATTCAACTTATCCTAACATTATGGATGAAATTGGTGTTTATGTTGTAAAGTGAACAGAGAAAAAATATTACTTGTTTTTTCTATTGAGAAGATGTAGAAATTAATTGTCATGATTGGAATGTGCATGCATCAATCTAGATTGGCCTTTTTTTTTAGCTTAGACATGAATAATCATTTGGTCATACTCCATCCTATCGATGGATTCTGATACCACAAAGGTATCGATGGGAAATTTGAGAGATTATTTTGAAAGATTGTATGTTGTGGTATTTATCTCCTTCAAAATGTGTCTGAAAGATAGCTAGTCCAAAGAGTTGGGGGAATCTATGATATCTTGTAGGATGGGGTGTAGGTAGATGTTTTCTATCATGAATTATTGACCCAATTGATCATGATATTTTAATCCCCCATGATCTATAGGGATTTGACTCTTTTGATGGATGCAATTTCCAGAAGGGTACAAAGAGCAGTGGAATCAACTCAGTTGTTGGAGCCTTAACTTTGGGTATGTCTTACTTTCTCGCTATAAGACTGGGAGAGGAAGAGTACCACACCCACTTTGCAACTAGGTGGGATAACTTGTGCAACACCATCAAATAAGTCACAAGGGCATCCAAGAGGGAGTGGAGGAATTACCAAAATCCATTATTTTGTGGTTTAAGATGAATCTTGTCTTCTAAACACTATTTTTTATCAATTTAATTGTGATCTTTGTTAGAATTTCTCGTGAACAAAATGTGTTTTTTTTCCAATCCCACAAGGTATTGCTGATTAGAATGCATGGGACACCTTTAGAATAATCTTCCATGATGTTGAGCATCTAATTTTTGAAATTTTCTTCCAATCTTAGATAGGACAACGAGCCTGTCATGTTCAATTTTGCAAGGGTGGTGATGATGACCTACACTGTGTTGGGACAAGAGATAAATAAGTGTGAAGAAATATCATCATATGACTTGCATAAAGGATAGATGTTGGGGTGATTCGTAAACTATCATGGGTATTTCTCGTGAACAAAATGTGTTGTTGTTCCAATCCCACCAGATATTGTTGATTAGAATGCATGGGAAACCTTTTTAATAAATATTCCACGATGTTGTGTAACTAAGTTTTGAAATTTTCAACCAAGCTTAGATAGGACCATGAGCCTATCATGTTCAATTTTGCACGGGTGGTACTAGTGATGTCCTGCACTGTGTTGGGACAAGAGATAAATAAGTGTGAAGAAATATCATCATATGACTTGCATGAAGGATAGATGCTGGGGTGATTCATAAACTATCATGGATATTTTTCGTGAACAAAATGTGTTTTTTTTCCAATCCCACCAGATATTGCTGATTAGAATTCATGGGAAACTTTTTTAATAAATCTTCCATGATGTTGTGTAACTAAGTTTTGAAATTTTCTTCCAAGCTTAGATAGGACCACGAGCCTAATATGTTCAAATTTTCAAGGGTGGTGGTGATGACCTACACCGTGTTGGGACAAGAGAGAAATAAGGGGTGATTCGTAAAATATCATGTATATTTCTCGTGAACAAAATGTGTTGTTGTTCCAATCCCACTAGATATTGTTGATTAGAATGCATGGGAAACCTTTATAATAATATTCCATCATGTTGTGTAACTAAGTTTTGAAATTTTCTTCCAAGCTTAGATAGGACCACGAGCCTATCATGTTCAATTTTGCAAGGGTGGTGGTGATGACCTGCACTATGTTTGGACAACTAGAGATAAATAAGTGTGAAGAAATATCATCATATGACTTGCATAAAGGATAGATGTTGGGGTGATTCATAAACTATCATGGATATTCCACTAGATAGTTCATCATAACAGACCAGATAAAACTATATTTAAAAATGAATGAATAAGAGTTTGTGACAGGAAGTGTCAGTGAGTTTCGGATGTGCTAAGGAGGGAGTGACCAATAACCCAAGATTCTCCCCCAACTTGTCAAACTTCCCCTTTGTTAGGAGCTTTGTCAAACTATTAACCATATGCAACTTTGTTAGAATGTGGTCCAACACTACCAACTCCCTAATGAACTTGGAATCTTAGGAAATTGTATTGAATATCAATGTGTTTGAAATGGTCATGACACATTGGATTTTCATAGAGCTTGATGTAACTTTGATTCTCACAAGAGACAATATTGGGCTTCAACAACTGATTGGTTGACTTTACAATCAAGTTACAAATCTAGATAGCTTCATAATAAGTATATGAAACTTCCATATACTTTGCTTCAGTGGAACTGAGTGCAATTTTTGCTTGCTGATTTGATGAAAATGATTTATAAAATGATAATAATGATGTCTAAAATGAGCCTTATGATGGTCTAATTATACACATTGATTGTTCATGAGGTGTAGGGGTATGTTTATAACATCATTGCCCTTGTTTTTTCCCAGCTACGTAATTAACTTTTCTTTATACATATTTTTGTGTGTGAATGAAGTTTATCGATACTCATTTATACTTGTAGACAGGCTCACTTTGCTTGTCCCTGAGGTTATGGAGTGCTTGTATTTTTCTGCACTGGCAGTTCAGAATTATTTGACCTTACTGGAGCTAACAAGTTTAAGCTTTATGCTTATTGAAATATATTTGAACACCATAGATGATCAAGAAAATTGTTATGACATTAAATTACTAATTAGGTACTGCTGGAAGAGGATGATGTCGAGGGTCTGCCCTGGGTGACTGACAAATCTTGAGTGTGGTCGTACAACTTCTTCTAAGTTACAAATCTGAAGAAAAAAAACTGGTGATATATATGTGGTTGCTCAACCTGGGTTGTATGGAAAAACTGTGTGGTACTAGTGATAAACAACAATGTTGCCCTAGCATTTTAACTTTTTCGATGTTTACCTCTCTATTGTTTCTTGCCCCATTTGAAATGTCATCCTTATCTGGTAGGTGTTTTCTTCAATATAGTATGAATATTTTTCCATCACACAACTTTTGTGGTGTTTGTCTACGCAAATAGCTTGTAAGGCCCATTCATCAGGGTATTTGATGAAATAAAATGATAATCGATGATCACCAACTAATGGTACCTACAAAGATTTACTCTAACAATTCTACAGTTTTCCTGTGCCAACAATTATATAGCATTTTAACCTCATGAACTAGTCTCCTCTATTCTCTTAGCTGATGCTATAAGCACTTATTGCTATTGTCAAAGCTTTTACTCTCTAGTCCCATTGAGCTATTTCAGTTATTTGTGGACATTGATCTATTTTCATTTCATTTCTTCATTTTTTTCTAACTGTTATGTGTTACCTTTAGCCAATGCCTTCTTTCTTACCTATGCTTTTTTTTCATAAGCATTCCAGCCAGCCAGAGCAGCAGGGGTAGCAGGAGCCACTCAGTCCAACCAAAGCCCACTAGGGGCAGCACAGAGGCAGCAAGAGCCATGCAGGGCTAACGCAGGCCCAGTTAGGGTAGCACAGGAGCAGTGTAAGCCCTTCAGGTGTGACGTAGGCCCTTACTGAGAAGCGCAGAGGCCGAAACAGTCCAGTCAGGCTGACATAGAGGGATTTAGAGCAGCGTATTACTGCCATTTGTATTTCTCTGTTGGGTGAACTAGTTTTGGTGCCCAAGATTGTTGTACTTAGATTATGCATAATAATGAAAACCCTCCAGAGCTAGCTGCATTGGTTTTCGCGCATTGGGTTTTTTCCGGGGACAGTTGTCCAGAAAATCCGTGTGTCACTTTGTCTATGAGCATGTTATTCAATATTTGATTTGCATGTGTAGGTTTCTAGTTGTATTTACTATTTACTTTGCTAATTTATTAAATATTTCAAAAATTAACTTGTAACTTAATTCAAGTAGGAGAAGTAAATCAAGATACTGTAATAGGGTTTCTTAGATTAAGATATTTTCACATTCCTTAGGTATAGCCCCATTAGGTCACCTTGGCAACAATTTCCCAAGAATCTATCTAGAGGAAAACTTCTATATCCTAGAGGCAGCTGCATTCTTGGGTTCCCTCACTCTCCTTAGAACTTGGGCCAATTCTGACAGTGGAATCTCTGGATACCTCAAGCCCTAGCTCTAGGATCAAGTTTTGCCTAGGTGTTCCCAAGGATAGAACCTAGCAAGATCAATTTGACCTATCGAAGTAAAAACTTTTGTCTGATCCTTTCCCCTCACCTTGTCCAGGATAGGAACATCATTGGTTGCTAAATTCCATCCTCGAACCTGGGCTGGGTCCACTTGGCCCCGTGTGGTCCCATTTGGTGTCAAAGGCCTTTCATCAAGGACCATTTGGGAATCCAAGTTCCCAAAGGATTTTAGGGATTGAGAACTTCCTTCATAAGTCTTTTTCTTCTCCCTCAACCCTTCAATCCCCCTCCTCTCTCCCTAGAAGATAAATTCCCTAGCTTAAAAGGAAAGCAAGTCCCACTCTTTATTTTATCTTAGGGAAATGGTTTGAAGGGTCACTTCCCACCTATTCATTGACCTATACTCTACAAGTGACTTCCTAAACTACCGAGACTCCACCCATCGGTGAAATTCCGTGAAGAGCAAGGAGCCTTAGCTATGGTGACAATGGGCTAAGCCTCCATCATTTCCCTTGTCCTAGCAGTTTCCCTCTTAGGAACCCCTTTTAGGTCCACTACTACTTTGAGTGGTAACAAGTTGTTCACAATTCCATTTGTGAACAACTCTTTGGTATGCCACTTTTGCCATACTACAGCTCCAAGATGAGAAATCCAGGGCTATGGAGGCTGCCCTTCTTCTCTCTGAATCAATCCTCTATAATATAGTGAACTAGGGCTAGTTGGTTGGCCCATTTGACTGTTACTTTAGTCCTTCAAAGTCTGCACATCCTTAGGCCCTATACACCTACCCTTCTACCAATTTTGTTGTCTTTCAGCAGAATAAGAGTCAGGGCTTTTCTTTGACAATAACCTAACAACCCTCCAACTGTACTTGGACTACCATCAATCTGCCCAACCACAGTCAATTATTTTTACTAATCTAGGGCCCACAATATTGTATTCATCTAGGGCTCTTCAAATCTACCACCTAAAAATGGTTTGAGTCCTCTCAAGATCACTGTTCTTGTGTATCAACAATTTGATCTAATTTGTTGTCCAATCTATGAACAAACATGAACTACTCCTCTTATCATGCTTCTAACAATCTATAAATGACTGAAAATAGGGTCACAAATCAGCCACTAATAGTTCATTTACTAATTTTTCATAGGTTTCTTCAGATCTTTGTCTAAAACTCTATGGAAAGTCCACCAAAATCAACTCCTCTGCATGTCAATCCATTCTTCATATGGCACATTTCTTCTGCATGCTCAATCTTCTGCTCAAGTTCCACTGTCCTTTGGATCTGTTGTCTCCACACATAATGAATCTGCAAACCATATTCCAGATCTGTGGTCTTTATTGCATTATAAATAAACCTCACTCTAAGGGTCACAACCCGTCTTCTTCTACGCAAATTTTTCACAGTCTTAAGGGCATACCTTATGAACTAAACATGCTAGGAAATTGTCCTAACTAGGGAATTATACTTATGTACTTCTAATTGTTGTATAACAAACCCTATTCACACATAAAAAAACACGATTTTTGCCTCCATAAGAGACTCGACCTAGCTCATATGGATCCATAGATTCTGGGCATTTCTTTGACTGAATCTTGACATGAACTTCAGATCTCAATGTCGACCCTCAAATTAGGGTTAACTCAATCAATATTACGCTTGCGTCAACTTCTATTATGGCTCTAAATTACAGTGCAAGCCCTCCTCCATTTATGTTGGTCTTTATCATAGACCTTGCAGCCTACTAACCACCACAAGGAAAGATGGTATCAACCCTCTCTTCTATTTCATGTAGAAAATCTAACCAATGGAATTCAATCTGATCTTGTAATGTACTAGAACAAGATACTGAATCCTTCCTACAATTTGTGGAAACAAAACACGATCGCACAATCACATATAAGTAAGAGAAACAAGTTATCAAATGCACAACACAAGATGTATTTGGGGAATTAGATTCTCAAAACCCTCTATCTCTATTTTGTATTAATTCAAGGAATCATGAAACAATACAATGCTTAATCTCTCTTGAGATTCTCTAGCACTCTGCCAATTGTCTCCTGCTAATCTAGGCAAAATCGGTCTAATACTTAGCCAATTATCAGCCTTCCTTTATCCTACCTTGCTCACACAATTCCTATGGAATTATCTCTATATTAATTAGAAAAATTAACCTTCCTTGATTGTGCAATCCATCATGGCATCCCAATGAATTTATAATTGCACATGGGAAATTTTATATAAATACAACTGATAGTTATGTTCCTTTGAACTATGTTACAATAAGGATGAAGGGTCTTTTTATTATTTAAAAATAAGATAAAACCCTAATCAACCAAAACCCTAACCCGAAGAGATGTAACACCAAGATTTTATGGGCCCCGTTGGGGTTAGTTGGGCAGCCAACTTCCCGGGGTCGTAACTTGGTCATATTATCTTCATTTGACGCACATGATACCTCGTTAGAAACATATCTCTGAGGACTACAACTGCTAATGTGATTTCTATGAAATAATGAAACCTTTCATGCCCAAAAAACGTCGTTTGGGGTCTCAAAACAGCTCCGGAAGTTCAGGACCCGAAAAACTGACAAAAATAGTAAATTGTGCTATAATTAAGAAAACTGAAAAACTGAAAGAGACAATGGAGAGGGCCCAAGTGGAATAGGCGGGTGGCCACCAATATCCACCTCTAACACCTTAAATCGAATTTATTGAGCTAACTCAATCATAATGACTTAGTTAACTGACACAAGTTGTTATGAGATGAAATTACAATTTATTGTCCAATTTATTTAAGGGAAAAATAAATTAGACGCCTCATATTCTTCACTCCTGGTACATCAAAATTCCTCACCAATGTGGGTGCATTTTTTTTGTCCTTTTTATTTTCCAATTTCACTGTTTCTTGTTGCAAATTTCAACACTCCCTCTCAACAAGAAAGGAATTCAATCTATCCCCATCCGGTACCTTTGGAATGTTCTTCATGCTACACTTCTCTAGTGTTGTTAGCACCCGCAAATCCTGAAACTGAATAGCCTCCGAACAACTAAATTAGTATAATGCATCTGTCATGAGAGTCTTCTGACTGCTGCTAGCTATTGCACCTGTCTAGTACTAGATTCTCTGCGCTGCTGCTGACATCTGCATCCATGCCCTTTGAACTGTTGCTAACTCTAATTTGTGCTCCAGTATTTGCAATCTGTCACTCTGATTTCTATCTTGCTGACATCTGACTACATCAATCTAACTGATCCTTCCTACTACTGTTGTACTGTGGGCTCCTCGTAGCCAGGTTCGATCCATGAGACACGCCATCTTAATGGACCTTGCCCAAATTTATTATCTTGGGATTATGTCTACACATCACCCCACGATACACCTCGAGGTATGGCTACTCCCTCTTCCCATCTGGCTCGAAATTTCCCCCTCATGGAGGTCTCTTCTTGAGTGGATGCTTCCACTCAGTCTCCTCTCTGCTTCTCCTGAGGATGCATGTTGAGAGGTAATTTATGCTCCCTCTAAACCACCAAGTCTCTAACTTCTACCTTTCTCCTAAAATATTTGCATGCATTTGGTACCTCAAGTACATATAGGTTCTTAACTCGCGCATAGTGTAATTGTCCCGACGTTACAAAATTTTTCTAAAAAAGAGTTGATTTTAAATCGATGATATCTCCCTCATTCGAGCTTCAATTCAACCGATTTTTTTTTCCCTAGATTTTCGCAAGGAATCCAAATATTATATTTTTTTTTGAAATTTTTACACCAATATATTCAGATATTCTCTTCACCGCCCAAAAAATTCCTGCTCTAATACCATGTAGAAAATCTAACCAACGAGATTCAATCTGATCTTGTAATCTACTAAAACAAGATATTGAATCCTTCCTACAATTTGAAGAAACAAAACATGATCGCACAATCACATATAAGTAAGAGAAATAAATTATCAATCACACAAAAACATGATGTATTCGGGAAAAGAAATTGCTCAAAACCCCTCTATCTCTATTGTGTATTAATTCAAGGAATCATGAAACAATAAATTAATGCTTAATCTCTCGTGAGATTCTCCAACACTCTGTTAATTGTCTCCCGTTGAGCTAGGCAAACTCAGTCTAGTACTTAGCCAATTCTCAACCTTACTTCAGCCTGCCTTGCTCATGCAATTCCTAGGGAATTAACTCCTTATTAATTAGGAAAATCAGTCTTCCTTGTTTGCGCAATCCATCATGGCATCCAAATGACTTTATAATTGCACATGGGAAATTTTCTCTGAATACAACTGATAGTTATGTTCCCTTTAACCTCTGTCTCAGCTGGGTATTCCTCGAAAATGACATGCATGCAACTATTAATAGCGAATTTTCAGTTATATGATTGATCACTCACTGTGAATTAAATCTAATTTAATTCACTGGACCTCTCACTAGCTCATCACTCAGTTAGAACTAGTTAAACTAATTTTAACTCATTTAATTGAGTTAATTACACTTCCACCCCACTAATGCATCAACTTCAACTGGACCCCAAAAATATTAGAATACCTCTAGATGCCTCATATTAGACCCTCAAGTACTTGAATTTCTTGAGCTAACTTGGTCATCATGACTTAATTAACTGACACAAGTTGTTATGAGATGAAATTACAATTTATTGTCCAATTTATTTAAGGGAAAAATAAATTAGACGCCCCACATTCCTCACTCATGGTGCATCAAAATTCCTCACCAATATGGGTGCATTTTTTTTTGTCCTTTCTAGTTTCCAATCTCACTGTTTCTTGTTGCAAATTTCAACATTTCAGAATTTGATGCAGCCTTCACACAAAGACACCATTGAAATCACATGCCCAAATTCTCATGATAAACCTCTCTTAAGCTCGATCTGCTAGAAGAGAACCAACAATATGCCATCCTACTTCCTAGCACAAACTAACCATTAAGGTATGCAACATTATTTTGAACCCCCACATGATGATCTTGCTCTTGGAGGATGATCATTACCTCCCTTTAGCAACCCTTACTTGGCCCTCATACTCGACCTACTTTAGGACTACATCTCTCTTCACCCCCTTGATGTGCCAGATAGTGGGCATACATTTCAAACATGCTAAGATGTGCCAAGTGATAAGGCATGCCAATATGTGCAAGGGTGTGTCAATGCATGTCAGGGACTGTCAAGACAAAAAAAGGGAGAAAAAATTTAAACTACAAGGAAATGAACACATAAGAGGTTTAATAAGTCATCAATTTACCTTTTCCAAGAGGGGCATGCTAGGCACACCAACACTAGGGGGAAATAGGTGCCAAGTGCAAAGTCTTAGTGCATTCTAAGTGCCAAGTATTCCTTTGTTGCTTCTCATCTACTTTCCAACAATTTATCATCACAAATAAATTTAATATTAAACCATGCCAAATCATACCTAGGCATCTCAACGTATTCCAATCATGCTAAGACTTTCCAAGCGCCAATATGTGTCAAGGACTAGTGTTATGCATGTTATGAGGTGGAAGGGAATGTTGAAGAGTGCTAAGGTGTGCTAGAGAGTGATAATGCATGTTGATGAGTGTTAAGGATTAATAAGAAAAAACATTAAGGGAGCACTAGGTAAAAATTCATGGAAGTTAACGAATATGAGGAACTTGTGCCAGAGACTAGTGTTAATGAATGTTAGTTGTCATGCCAAGGAGGGAGTGACAAGGTATGCTAAGCATTGGTAAGACATTCTAGGGAATATGAAGGCATGTCAAGAATTCCCAAAGTGTGCTTAGGAGTTCCAGGGTGTGATAATTATATCATGTGAAAATTAATAGTGCCAAGATATGTCAATACATGCTAGGTGCTAAGGATGTGGCAAAGGGTGCCAGGGTATGTCAATATGTGTCAAGGAAAAAAAAGGAAGAACCAATAAGAGGGTTAATAAGTTAAGACTTTATCTTTTTGAAAAGGGGCATGCTAGGCACACTAATAATAGGTCCCAATACATGCCAAGTGGCATTGTGTGCCAAGTGCTAATGTATGTCAATGCATTGAGCCAAGGTGTTCCAGGGCATGCTAGGGACTATATGCAACATGCAAACACATGCTAGGAGAGTTCCATGTTGTGCTAGCGCATGCCACCATGTGCTTGGGCGTCAGTGTCATCACAAGATGTTCTAGGTACAATGATGTTCCACGACAAGTGGGGTGCTAAGAAATGTTAGTGTGTGCCAAAGCATTAATTTAAGGTGTGCCCAGATTGTTGAGGATTGTTAGGTCTTTCTCATTAATAGAATTGTCAAAGCTTGATTATGTATTAAATAATGTATTTCCTACACACAATAGTGGAACTTTATCTAAAGGGAATTTGCTAGATAATAAACTTAATATGAATCATGTGTTGACTCATAGGAAATCTCTATTCGACTAGTCATTACTTGAGGGAAATGATACACACTAATTACTTCTAAAAAAATTGGTTGACCCTAACCACTATGGCCTTTGACATATTATAAAAAATACTCCACAATAATGGTATTAAATCGTTATCTTTTTACAAAAAAAATAATAACAGGCACATAGTGTACTCATCAAAAACTTATTGGAATGATCAATGATGACGGGCATTTTTTGACCGTTACCAAAAGTAACAAAAAGAGCATTGGTGAGAGTCATTAAAATTTCATCACTAGAAGTGTCACCAAAGAGAGAATTAGTGATGAGCCTTTAATGACCCTCACCAAAAGTATCATTGAAAATGTCTTTGGTGACGGACCATAAAGGACCATCACTATATACACTTACGGTGACTGTATTTTAATGATCAATGATGACAGACATTTTTTTACCATCACCAAAAGTAACAAAAAGAGCATTGGTGAGGGTCATTAAAAGTTCGTCACTAGAAGTGTCACCAAAGAGAGAATTAGTGATGGGCCTTTAACGACCCTCACCAAAAGTGTCAATGAAAGTGTCTTTGGTGACGGACCATAAAGGACCATCACTATATACACTTACAGTGACGGTTTTTTAAGGACTGTCACCATATGTGACATTGGTGATGGACCTTAAAGGTCCGTCACAAGCATGACCCTCACCAATGTGCTTTTTTCTTGTAGTGTTCCCAACATAGATGGATTCTCACTACAACAGACTACTTCACCAAATGGATAGAAGCCACCCCTTCTAGGCAAGCCAATGACTCTATCATCATAAAATTCATTGAGACTCATATCCTCTCTAGATTTGGCTATCCTAGGAAGATCATTACTGAAAATTTTGTTGCATTTGGATCCAAGAAGATGGTTGAATTTTGTCAGATAAAATTGGGTCATTCTACTTCTTATTACCCTCAAGGTAATGGGCTAGCAGAATCCTCAAACAAAATTTTGGTGAACATAATAAAAAAGTTGCTAAAGGACAACAAGAAGTCTTGGCACACAAAGCTAGTGCATGCACTATGGGCTGATAGGTTAACACTTAAGAAATATATTGGAATGTCACCCTACCAGCTTGTGTATGGAATAGACGCAATATTTCCAACTAGCCTAGGTGTGCTAGTTATGAAGTTGATCCAAGAAGTGCAGTCTGAAGACAATGACATGATCAGAAGGATTAATCAGACTATACATCTTCAGTAAACTAGAGAGGAGGTCTATAACAGAGCATTACAAAAGTAAGAAAGCGTCAAGAAGCTTTTTGATAGAAGGACAAAGGCCAGCAATTTCAATATTGGTGACAAGGTGTTAAAGTGGGACTCAAGGAGAGAAGACAAGGGAAAGCATGGGAAATTTGATAATTTATGGCTTGGCCCTTATCTCATTCATTCTACTGCTAGTAACAATGCTTATTTCTTGCAGGAATTGAATAGAGCTGAACTGTTTGGGGTTCCTGTCAATGGCAGGATGCTCAAAAATTATTTCTCTTGATCCTATCATATTTGGAAGCCTTTTTTTTATTTTTATTTTTTTCCTCATTATAAATATTTCGTCCATCATTGCATTCAAAGTTAAAAAAATAAAAAATACAAAAAAATACAAGATAGAAAAGAGGGTAGATTGTAAAAACAAAAAAGTTACAACCCCATACCAAAAAAGAAAAACAAAATTTGAAAGTGTGCAAGCTCAAATGCCAATCCTAAAAACACACTCCTAGTTATTCATACAGCCTAATCATGACTAACTAGTTTTAAATTTACTGCTGATAGGTTAGTCAAATAGATTTTCCAAACAGTTCAATCTTGGCTTATCAGTTAGGAAGATTAGGATAGATAAGTAAAGGTTCAAACAAGCTCAAAATCTGAACCTGTAAATTCCAAAACAAATAATGACTCTAATATGTTTAAATCATGAGTAAAAAACAGAAGTAAACTAGTTCTAATAAGCCCAAAACTTGAACCAGATAATAAAGAGAAGGCAACTCAAAAAAATTTAAAAACAGAGCTGAAGAAAAGAGAAGGATGTGCTTAAAACTTTCAGATCTTAAGCCTTCAACATTTTGATTTAATTTTCTACAAATAATAATCTATGTGCAACTTGTTTTTATGCCATAGATCAGCAGCAAGTTAGACTGTTCAATCCTGACTTGTATGCTTTTAAATTTCTTGTTTTAGAATTTAGAGAATAAAAATCTATTAGACAGTCTAATCCTAACAGATAGTAGTTAGGTAGAGAATCTTATGAACTCAACTGTTTAATCTGAGTTCATGGAGAAATAAGAAGTAGACTTAGATTAGTTTTTTCTTTCAAAAGAATAAAATGTTTGTAAAATGGTTTGCCAATCCAAATGCACTCTGAAAGAAGAAAAAATGTTAGATCAATAGGATTGGGTAGGTAGAAATGGATGAGGCATTGATCAGCTCCCTAGAGAATACAAGTCTAAAGTTCTTAACACCTTCAAGAAGGTGCCATCCCCATGTGGAGCCACTGTTAGCCACCTATAAAATTTGTTATATCAAATGGTGGCTAAATCATTTTTCAAAGCCTTCAAGAAACAATTTTTATGCCAAATTGTCAGTTCTTGAAGTCTTATGATGATGACTTATCCTTGAGTTAATCTTCCTTGTTGTTTCCCTCTCAATTTTGAAAAATCCACTGTTTTCCTGAAGAAAAAGACTGCTAAAAACCACATTTTCCCCTTCACTTTACCCCTCTTTTTCACTCATACTTAACCTCCATTTCATCCCCTTTTCCTCATAAAAATTCCTCCATTTTCATCATTTTAACCTTTGAAATCACTTCAAGACCCTTTTAAAATAATTTGTTCTTCTTCCATTGGTTTTAAAAAGCCTTCTTTCCTCTACCGAAACCCTCATTTTCCCTTAAAAACTCTGTTTTAAAAGCCAAAAGACAATCTTTTTATTATATAAAGTTTTAGTCCCCGAGGGCTTAACTTTCATAGACCTCCACTTCATAGGACCTTAAGCCTCGCAACCAGGCACTTAAAATATCCTAAAACCTTCTTCTAAACCCTCAAAAACCTTTGTTTTTTCTAAAAACCCGACTTTTTAATTAAGTCCGATGGTTCGTTGTTTTAACAAAAACCAACCGTTGATCTAAAACCGATCAACGATCGATGAAATATCGCATCACGCATATTCATTGGGCGCAATTGAAAAGCCCCCTTTTTTTTCTGATTCTGATGAGCCCGTTTTGGTTAAAACCCCCAAACCACTTCCCCACCATATAACCCACGCCCAGGACCAAGCGTTAAGTCCCGAGCGCTAATCGCAATTGGAGGTTTGCGATGGGCTCATTTCTTTTGTTTGAAGAAAAGCCCTGATGCAATTGAGTTTTTATTCTATGGACACCTGCCGCATTCTCCACCATTGATCCCTTAAAAAAATCAACGGCCCAGTGCCAATCACACTGCGAAAAAAATTCATGCCATTCCTCTCCCCCTCCGATTTCAATCTTCCAATTCAATCTGGACCGTCGAAAACCACAAGAATTGACGGCCCAGATTGATCACCCTCTGCCACAACCCTCCTAAATTTGAACCCACAGACTCATTCTCGACTATTGATCTCTCTAAGATCAACGACTTCAATCTCATCGCATCGAAACTTTTCTTTACACCCTTTCTCTCTCCCCCACCGATCACGATCTTCCGATTGCATCTGGGCTGTCCATACACTAAGATCTAATGGTCCAGATCAATCCTCACTTCCATATGTTATTTCTCAAATCCCGACAGTGTAACCTCTTCGGAAAATATCCGTCATTGATCTCTGCAGATCAATGGTCCACAATGACCCATTCTCCGCCCGACCCATGCCTCATATCCTGTTTCATAAGCCCCAAGATTAAATCTAAGTCGTTGATCTGTTTCATCCGACGTTCAATATTAAACGCGATCGGCCCAACTCCTTTGGGACCTATTTATCCATCAGTAAATCTTGACCGTTCATTCCCTGATCTGACGGTCAAGATTAAAACTGCCTTGACCCCGCCCCACCTTTTATCGCCTGTGCATCTATTCTCCATCGCGCTCTCCTCACAACTGTCCAATCTAAGACCCCAGATCTAACCGCCAATGCACGGTTTCGCGTGATTTTAAGCTCGAAGGTTAATTTTTCAAAGTTACATGATGGGCGGTTTTAAAAGGCCACGTGTCGACCAGTAACACATATCGCGTTCAAAAAGTTAAAATCGCCTTCCTTCCTTTTCATCGTGCAAAAACAATGGTTTCTATGGCCGAAACCACCTTACCCCATTTATATTACATTCCGTCATTTTTAATCTTTTTCATTAATCTCTGCAGATAAACGGTCCCAGTCTAATCTCGCTGTCAGTTCATCGCCCTCCCCCCTTTGCTCCATAGAACTTCATCGATCAACCTCCGCTGTTGATCTCTGTGGATTAATCCAATCCAATGGCTCAGATTTCATCAGACCATTAAACTATCACCCTTTGCCATTCTTCCAAAGGATTTCATTACAAAATCTCCGTCGTTCGTCATTTCAGATCAACGACTCTTGTTTTATCCTGCATCTAAACTGCGTTTATGCCTTTTTCGCTGTCGATTAAGGTTTTCGACCATTTTTCTTTATAATTTCTTCCGTTTCATTATAAAGTGGCCCCTCTACATTGTATTTTCCCACTCAATATCGACCGTTGATCTTTGCAGATCAATGGTTCTGACTTAATCTCCCCACCGTTTATTCAACCGCCTCCCATCAAACCTCTGCAGGATGAATGCTTTCATTCAACGCCTGCGCTCTAAACCTAAACTTCTGAAGCAGTCTGAACCCTTCCCCGCAGAATTTTTTCTAATTTTTCTTTGTTGTGCAGGTTTTAATGGTTTTTCAATTGTTTTAAAAGAGAATTAAAGACCAGGGATGATGATCCCTCACGCCTTTATTCATGAAAGAGATCGTTCCACAGGGTTCCCAATTATGTTTAATTAGTGCCTCATGAGAACTGATGCCATTATAAAACCTCTGTAATGCCTGCACATCAACAAGACACAGCAAAACTTAATCATGCAAAGAGTATTAGTGTGAAAGGATCTAGTCACAACAGAGATGAAGAATTGAGCAGTTTTCAAGGATTATGGCACACTTTCAGCAAATCAAAATCTTGATCCACTCAATTAAACACAGTTTGAAGGAATGAAGAAAGAAATTAGGCCTAATTAAGCCTAACACATAGAATTAAACAAATCAATAGTGTTTAAAGAAGGAAAATTAGATTTATCAGTCCGAGAAGCCTCCACTACCACATCAGACGCTAATTGAATCCTCTCAGCTACCAAAAGCCACTTGCAGCCTCAAAGAAATCAAAGACGGCCTAGTTATTACCAGAACAGAAGATATTAGCATAAATATAGCTGAACAGTTATTTCGAATCAAAGAAACTAATTTAAAACTGTCAAAGAAGTTATTAGAAAGATAATAAATAACCTTAAAGTCAAAATCTTTTAATCTACTAAGCCTCAAAAGAAGAACATAGTTATGAAGCAGAGATATAGATTTAGTGTATTCTTGCCTTATGCCTTGCATGGTTTTCGAGGTAGAGAATTGCATTAACTGTAGAATTTATGATACTTGAACCCTAGAAATATTTCCACCTCCTCATTTTCCTATAAAATATTCTTGAGGAGCTCATTGTAAAGGGTTGGTTGCTGAACTTTGATATAATACTTGTGCTTGAAACTATCTACATGTAAATAGTGTTTAGAGGCTCTTGAAGCTCTATTTGTGATTAGATAAGTTAGGCTGAGAAGAGAAGATGATTGCTGTACTAAAACACTAGACTTGAAGTTTGTAACTGGATTGACATCAATATACAAGCTGATTCTTGGGATCCTGGTCTATATCACTGGTGAAGTACTTCTTTCTATGTTATTGTTTTCCTTTCATGTATGCCATTTTTTCCACTTATTCTTTGATAAAGAACAACAAGCATAGAGTTAGTATTTACTGTTTACAGTACCCTTCTCTGACTAACAAGCTTTATCTAAATTTTTTCCTCCAAATTGTGTGTTTAAGAATGACTTTATTTAAGTGTAAACATTATCAAGGAATGTTGGTTTGTCCCTGTCTTGTTGTGCAAATCTTTAAAGGAAGTTCTTGAATGTTATTTTCATTATGTACTCAGTAGAGTTAGACTAGGAATGTTTATGGTTTTCCCTGTCTTCTAGTTCTTTCTTCAAAGGTAATTCTGAAAGTTTCCCTAAGAGTATGCTGAAAGCAGTTTAGATTTAAAAGTATGTTATCTGATCTTAGGCTGCACTTCTTTTTCTTATATGTTTTCATTCCTTTTGAAAGTAATTATGTGGATTACTGGATTGTTTGTCTGATAAGTTAGATTTAATACAAGCTTTTCCAAAGAAGTCTATGATTAGCCTTGTCCTTTGGTTGGTTTTAAACAGTTACTTAAAAGGTTTTTCTTGTTTGGAAAGACTGATAAATCCTAGTTGAAATTATTGTATTTTTCTACCCCTTCAACACTTTTATTGTTCCGTTCCATTATTTAATCTAAAAAATCTTGTGATATAGATGACTTTCCCCTTGGACCACTCTTGATATTTTTTCACAATTAAAACCTTTTATGACTCCATGGCCCAATGGACTAAAAACCAGTGTCATATCTATCCTATCAGCCGATTCTTGTTCTGATTGCTTATATCTTCACCCCTTTGGAACTCTTTCATTTTAGGACTTTTCACTCAACTAAAAATCATGCTCAACCATCCAAAACCAAACAAAAGCCATTGTTCTTAATAAATGGCCTAATATCACACATAAAAGCCTTAAAGATAAATTATTATCTGCACTTATAGAGAGATCCGTCTCTGGATTCAGGAGGGCTAGATCCTAGAATTTGAAAGTGGTTCAAATGTACTCTTCGTAGTTTTAGTCTCACCAATCTGCTTAAATTATGGGGAGGTAACAAAACCAACCCTCAAAATCTTCTGCACAGTTGGTTTACCTACATAGTGACCTCTTGCAACCCCTGAATGTGATTCTATTAATATGCTATACCTTTCAAACTCTGGCACATATCACCTCAAAACCTTGTTAGATCTTGTATTATACAACTGTCTAACAATCAAAGCAAAGTATGCTGCGCACAAAACCAACTCTTTCTTCTCCTTAACTGTATACCCTGGAGGCGAAATTACAGTGGTTAGAAAGTGGATGATATGTTCAAAGTGGTCATCAAATACTCTAATGGTAAATAGTTGTGAGTCTGGTAATCCTTCCTCCATACTAGTTGGCTCATCTCCACTTTCAATGCACAACAAATGATATGGACCTGCATTCAATCTCCCTGGATTTACAATCACCTCAAAAGCATACTCTTGAAACAATATGAGCCATCTAAAAATATTTCCCCCCAACACAGGCTTGTTGACCAGGTACTTCAAAGTAGGGTCATCAGTGAGGATCTTAAAATGACCTCCCAGCAAATACCAATGAAAATTATGTAGTGCATAGACAATAGATAACCCTTCTCTCTCTGTTGTCGAGTAATTGCGCTCAACACTTGACGATTTTCTGCTCGCAAAATAAATTGGGTGATCAATATCTCTAGCTCTTGGCTGCGTGAGGAAAACTCCTAACGCGATACACGAAGCATTAATGTGCACATGGAATTCCTTTGTCCAGTTTGGAAATACAAATATAGGGGCAGTCACCATTTTATCCTTAAGCATCTCTAAACTATTTTGGCAGTCCTCATCTGAACAAAAAGAGTCTTCCTTCTTCAATAGCTTCTCCATCGGCACAGTAATCAACACATAGCCTTGAATAAATTTTCTGGAATAGCCAGTATGCCCCAAAATTGAGCACACGTGCTTCACATTAGCTGGAGCCTCCAGGTTAAAAATAATAGACATCTTAGCTAGATCGACCGTCAAGCCCCGTTGATAGACAATATGACCCAAAAAAATCCCAAAAGGGACACAAAATATTCACTTCTTCAGATTCAATGAGATCTGATGCTTCCGACAAGTATCCAACTTATGGCGTAGACTTGAAACATGCTTCTTCAATAAGAAAAATATAGTATAATCATCAAAATATACTTCTAAGAACTTATGTATATACTCCTTAAATGCAACTATCATAAACGCAAGAATATAGTTGGCTCATTATTCAGGTCAAATGGAATTACAGTGTATTGGAATGATCCCCATTCCATTGCAAAGGTTTTATTAATTTTGTGAATGAGTAGACCTCCTACCCACCCACATTTTCCAATACTTCATAAGAAAAGGGAGTTGGAAAAGGGTCATGCACACATGCATCATTAAACTTGCACAGATCCACAAAAATCCTAATTTCTCCTTTGGTCTTATTTTCTTGGACAACCATGTGAATTAACCAATCAGATTCTTCTACTGGTTCAATGATCCCTGCGGTAACCATTTCTCCATATACTCCTTGAACTTTTTCTTATACTTAGGATTCAACCTGTAAGGGCGCTACTTAACCGGCTTGGCATCTAGTTTCAGAGAGATCCTCATCACATGAAGATCCCTGACAATCCCTTTTAACTCTGAAAATTTTGTGGGAAAAAAGTCCTGATACTCAGCGAGTAGATCCACAACCTTAGCCACTGTATCTTCATCCCAATAATCCCCTATTTTGGAAATATTAGGTTGTTCTTCTATTCCAATATTGACTTGTCTAATCTTCATAGGTCCAGTCACATCTGGTAATTCGATCACAAGCCTCACAACTGCGTGTTGATATTCAAACTCAGAGATATTGATGTTTATTAGGTCCTCCTCATTATCTTCAATAGTCATGTTCGAAAATTCAACTATATCCTTCATTTATGCATCCCATGCAGGTAAGGATCGTTCTTTTGATTGCTCTAGAATGTCAAAGAGCACATCTTGAATCGTGTGTAAGGTAGTATTGATGCATGGGAATATAATCTCAAAACTGAGAGTTAAAAAAAATATTTCCCTTAGCGCAACCCATTCTATCATGCCACATCATAGCTCAAGCTCAAGATATCATTTCATGGGTATTCAACTTAAAGTATGAATGAATGTATGCACCCATCCTTGTTGTGGCTCTTCTCCCCAAGTTGTAGTTCACCTGGCTAGATGCATGCATGAAATTTCTTTGGCTGCATAGGTTCCTTCCAATGGGTATTGGGTTGTCCGAATCGTAGTTGCATAATGTGGGTACATTCTTCCTAATCAGAAAAATTGTCCTTGTGTGTTTCCCAGCAGTGCGCTAGGGTTGAACGCAGAACTAAGTAAAGGACATGGAATCATTGTGCCTCTGGAGCAACCTTTTCAAATTCTTCTAAAAAAATTTGACACTTCCTATACCATCATAGTAGGGTAATTAAAAAAACTTAGAGGATATACATCATAGAGATTTGGTTACCTGGTTTCAGCACAATGTAGAGACTTCATGAAAATGGTTCTGTCAATTATCAAACTCCTCATCTGAGTATGAGTAGCAGGAACTATCCCTATCCTAGCTAAGCCTCCATCAATTATAGGGTTGATCCAATATTCGTCCCTCACAGTTATCTTGTAGATATGATCAACATCCTCTTCTGCACGCACTGTTTCTGTGTATATTTATCCTTATACAGGGTCCATAGGGACCACGACCCTTTTTCCATCGTTTTCAAACACAATACATCTGTGTTTGAGTTTGATTATTGGAACAGGGTCTTCTACAAGCTGCGAAACTGGTCTGATTTTGTATAATTTTGATTATATTTAGTCTATCACAGGGGTTTTAGGGTGGGACAAAGCCCCGAAAGAATTGTAATGGGCCAAAGGGTAAATCTAGAATCTGCGAACCACGGTTTGCGGACCATAGGAAAGATTAGGCTAGATTTTTATAAGGAGAGGAACATTTTGAATTGTAAAAGAAGAAGATGATGAGCTCTTGATGCGAATTGTGGCTTAGTAGATCTATTTTGGTTTTGGGGAAAGGACTCCTACTGGCTGTGTGTGTGGAGATCCAGAGTCCTGTTGTGTGCAGACCCTGCTGCTGTATGCACAGGTCGGGTTGGGTATTGTGAGAAGGAATTGATGGATTGATGAATAAGAAAGGATATTTGAGTAAATGAATATATGTGTACTATTTATGTGAATTTGTGATAATTACTGTATTATGTGTATTATGTGTTAAGCTGTGAAAATACTGTGTAAGTGTTTTTACTGCATCTGGGATTTTTCTATTATGTTTTATGCAATACTGTGCTACTGCCTTAGACATATATAATTATTGAGCACCATAGTAGAGTTGACCTTGCGCACGTGGATGCAAAGTAGACCTATAGATCCTACTCTAGAATAGGCGATCTGGTCATTACAAAGCTGAACGCAGCTCTGCTTGGCTTGCCTATACTGCTTTAGGTGAGATTTTGACCTGCGCAAGTAGGTCACTGTCGAAAGGGCCAATAGTATAGGAGTTTGTTGGAAAACCTTAACCTATGAACCTAGGTCAGGACCCCTTGAGCCAACAAATGGTTTTGTTTCCGGGACCGGGTGCATTTTGAGAAGGGGGTTGGGTAATGCCAAGAAAAGCGGAGTAGGTATGAAAGAAGGGGATAAGTCTGTAGAAGGAACAACGACGCAAAACCCGTAAGCTACACTGCCTTCAGGGCCACGTAAGGATAAAACCTTGTCTGAAAACTTGCCAGCAGAAGATATGGAGGTACACTTGAATTTACCCACCTTCAAAGGTACGGGAGATGAGGACATGGATCGATTTTGGTTTTTTACAGACTCAGTATGGACTGCGCAAGGCGTGGCAAGCGATACTGTGAAAAGGGTGCAGTTATCCCTGGCCCTCGAAGAGAGAGCTCTGGACTATTATATGTGATACATATCTCAAAACGGAAGCGCATATATTCAAGATATTAAGGATGCTCTGAAAAAACAATTACAAAAGCCTAATTCCTATTCACAGATCGTAGCAGAGGTGAAAGATTTCAAGCAAGGAACGACTGAGTCTGTGTGGGAAGCTGATCAACACCTAAAGAAAGCTATCAGAGAAGGAAAATTTAAGTATGATGATAGAAAACATACAGAGTGGTTCATCACTATGCTACTACCTCACCTGCACGTGCCTATGGTTCACCATAATTTCGAATCACAGGAAAAATCTTTGGAAGTTGCTATGAAACTGGAAGCTATGCCCAGGGAAGATACTTCGTTAGGAGTAAAAAAATTTAGGAGTAGCTCGGGGAAATGCACATGGAGATTTAGGACCTACAAAAGGAACAAGGGACAAAAGTTAGCACAGATCTATGGTACCTACGATGTCGAGTAAGAAGACATATGAAGGATCTGTGCCCACTGCCGATAGACTACCTGCAAACAGGAGGACCTATCCCAATGCACCCTGGATCAAGCGGGGAACCCAACCGAGTAAGACTAGGCCCAAGAGGACTTGTGTTATGGTGTGAGGATTGCCACGTAGCTAGACTGCATGATACAAACCATTTCCCCTATCTGGGTGCATATGTCCCAGAGCGGAAGCAACAATGGTGCCCGTTTTTTCGGTCAGTAGGGCTTAATGAGAAGAACTGTCAAATCTATGAGCTAATGATAGATCAGAGGAAATTTTGTAGGGTACAGTTAGACCCCGCATCACCAAAAACCCCCGCAGGCATGGGCGGCTCCCCCTCCGGAAGCAGGGGAGGAGGCCGAAGTAGAAGTGTAGGTCAGAGCCGGGGGATATTGATCTGCTATAAATGTGGAGACATAGGGCACTTTGCGAGGGATTTCCCGAACCCTACAAGACAGTCCTGTAGATACTACAGACAGTTGGACCATACGCTTGAAGACTGTCCAGTGTTGATAGCAATAATATGGGAGAAGCCGCTACCACCTATGCAGAATGTGCAAAGGGTTAAGACTGAGTTATGGGGTAAGGATCCAAGCGTAAAGGACTGAGGAGAAGGTTGAAACTAAAATGCTGATCTACAAGGTAGGTAGCAAACAAGAAGGACTAGACCTGGACAAATAACGAGAAACGTTTATAGCAGCTCGAAGGGACTTCATCGGGACAGAGGCACCTACATCCCTACTCCCTGCGAACCTTAAGGTAAATGAGGAAGTCAAACCTTTCTTGCAGGCATGTATGAAGCTGTTGCGTAACCCAAAGGCAGTGCAAAATTTGCAGGCATTAATAGATAGCTACACAATGCGCTCCACCATGTCCCCCGATATTAAGGATGTGCATGAATTATACAGATATAAGAAATGCACTAGGAGGGAGATGCGGCTGATGGCACAAATCAACGATTACGAGATGGACCGGGTTATTTTGGACCTCGAATCGGATGCCAATGAATTACCTAAAAAAATGTGGCAACGGATGGACGAACCAAAGTTGGAATGGTCCAATATCCAGCTACGCATGGCTAATCAACAAAAGATCCTACCTTTGGGGAGGCTATCATGGATTATGGTAGATATCGTAGGGGTTAAGACCCGAGCTAACTTTGAAGTCATTCAGATTGTAGAAGATGTGGATTCATACCCTACGCTACTAGGCTTGGATTGGGCCATCGATATGGGTGGTATCATTAATCTAAAAAAGAGAAGCATAGTGTTCGAAAATAACGATATAAGGGTGATCGTACCATTAGACCCTGCATAAGGTAACCGCTACACTAAACCAGTACCCAAGGAGGAAGATGTGTACTATATCTATAAGTTAAATGTGCAGAATGTGGTCACCCTAACAATGGATGAAGTACCTTGCAAGGAGGAGAGTAATGAATGCTTGTCTTATCCTGATGAGGAGAAAAAGAATTGGCATAATCGGTTGCATAATGTCTCTGTGCTGCATTGTCGTCAGGTCACAAAAGAATTCCGCTACGTCTCCCCAGAGGTAAGGGACCTACCTTACTTTGATGGCTCGGGTAATGTTAAGGAATTATTACAAGTATTTGAAGCTGCGGTCCTAAGGGAAAAAAAGCTAGGGGCCATTGAACTAGCCATACGTAAGAACCCTACGTGATGGTGGGACACCCAGAAGGAAGCATTCCAGGATTGGGAAGAATGTCACACTATGTTGACCATGCGCTTCGAAGGACCATCAACTTTGCAGGATACTGAAATGATAGCATGGAGTAAATCGCACTTGTATATGGCCCCTAAACTACCCACGTGGGACTTGAAGGAGCTAGGGTTAATCGAATACTGCAGCCTAACCCAGAAGGAGGTTAGGCTGACCTGCGAGCTACTTCCAACTCAAGGCTGCGCATGAGCACTAGAATGATTCACCCATATCCACGTAGCACTGAAATTCACTCTACACCCGCTATCGGTACAAGAAGCAGAGCTCCCATCTATCTGGCAACCCTAACAACAAAACAACAGCTACAATTAATCCTTGGCCATTCCGGTTATTACAGGAGGTTCGTTCAGAAATATGGTCTAAATATAGCTCCTATGAAAACCTCACTTACGCTGATGGTAAGGTTCTCTAGGGATAACGAATGTCAGGAAACTTTGTCGTCAGTCATAAGTTACCTAGAAAGTAAGACTATGTTGGGGGAGGATGCACAGAAGATGCAGATTATTGACCCTAGCTTAGTAGATAGGCCAAGCACACAAGGGATGCGAAAACTAGCCGTTGAAACGATGACAATTGGTAAATAGAAAAAGTTACCGTTAAAAGGAGTGGCCTCCGGGCATTTAATGAAGCAAATTTTGGGGATTTTTTACCGTTTCTCAGGGGACACATCTCCGATAAAGTTTACCCTACTGTTGCACGATTATGGGTATTATGGAAGGGGCAGGATCTTTCCACCAGAAGTTCCGTCTCAGTTTCATAGCTTGCACTCACCATTTTTCTCTCAGAAGAACTTGAGCAATCAGATTTTTCGTATCTACACTATCCCTCTCATTTCTGGTCAACCTACTCCGTCCGATAGTAGTAACCTAGGTTTGGGATTTATCTTTCACACAAGGATGGCGGCCACTAACCTTGCCAAACCTTTGGCCCCAACAGGGCCTGAAATTGAGGAGATAATGGAAGTTGAGTCTAAACTGGAAGAGTTTCCCTCTATGCCGGTCACAAGGAAAGGAAAAGAGAAAGCACAAGGCTTAGGAAAAGCCCCGAAAGTGGCGAAATGGGCTACCAGGAAGCTTAGGACTTCTCCAAGGCATGCCAAGTCCCTGCCAGTATCTCCTCTGGATCAAGATGCGCAGGAATGTGCTCTACCTATTAATCCAATTAATTGGATACCTCCCTTCATTCGCCCACATAGATCATCCACACAAATGCAAAAACACTTGGATGGCTTTGTTGGGTGCAGGAATTACACTTAAGCAAACTCCTCAACACTTAATTTGTCAACCCGAGGGATTCGTAACTTAGAGATGAAGCACAGGAAATGCCAAAGATGGTATGAATCTTCCTAATGTAAATCCCTAATTTCTTTAAAGGAAAGATTGCATAATAAAATAAAAAGAGAAAAAGGCAACTTGAACCATTAAAAATAATATAAGACTAGAACGAGGAAGTATGAATTTTCGAGAGAGAATTAAAGATAAAAGGAAATCACTCCCACTAATGGTTGTTTAATCTACTGAGTGTGTGTTTTCCTTTAGCAGAGACACTTTATCAGTCTCATTAGATGGGCCCTTAAACCTACTTCTTTAGAGATTTCCTTCTTGCATTAATATGTCCTGCACTAGTGCAGGATCAAAGATTTATGTAGAAGGTATAAATAGTGTCTTTACTGAAGGCTTTTTGCTTCATGCAAGGGCTCGAACTTTTCAAGGTTCAGAGCACTCAGATCTTGTGGCAAGAAACTGGTTCTTGCACCGGATCAGAGCTTCCTACACTTAGCATTTAATCCTTAAAATGAGTGTTCAATTATAACAAGTGCTAGTTTACTATCGAATCAAATTTCACACATATAAGTGAATGTTTCTGATCTTAACAAAATGCAGAAATAAAGAAACAACAATTTATCCTGTCATAAGCATTTAAATAAAGAAAGAAGATTGCGGAAAGTAGACTAAGAAATCTTGCTGCATCACACCAACATGCACTGGTGTAGGTTCATTTCTCTTGCTTGGACCAGGCGTAAAAACCAATTAAACAGAATTGCAGGAAAAGGAAATATCACACCAACATGCACTGGTGCAGGTTTGTTTCTCCTACTTGTACTAGGTGGAAAAATCAATTAAACTAAATTGTAGGAAAAGGAAATATCACACCAACGTGCACTGGTGCAGGTTTGTTTAATTAATGCTAAATTGAATTAAAACATGAAGAATAAAGGTTTATAAGAAATATGTCACCGTGCTTGGACTGGTGCAAGATGAGGGTGCATAAAAGGGGTGAAACAGAGGTAAATGGTTATAATTTAGGAAGGGGAAAATGTTAAAAATAGAGCAAATTAGGGGGCTAACATCCTCCCATCCCTAAGCTATTGTGTGTCCTCACACAACTCTTTACCCCTGTAAAAAACCTTAAAAACTTTGAGCATTGCAGCTCAATCCTGCTCTGTCATGCTAGCATCAGCCTGCAATGTTTCAGACTTCTTATTTTTTCTTTTCTTTATTTTCTTTGTCACCTTTCTAAGTCGTTTGAAACACTGCGTAGCTCGGTATTTCCACACTCTGACTTCTCCTTTGCTTTTCTAGATATCCGCTATCAATTCTTCTTTATTCTGTTCTTTTTCCTCCTGCACTTTAGCTACGAGCTGCTCTAAGTTGTGCACTTGAAGCTCTAGCTTGACTATCCGAGCAGTAGGAGCTACCGAGTCTTCTTCCTCTTCTGTCCTGACAGGGGCTGTATCTTCTTAAGGGACCTTAGTATCCCTTAGGGTTTCAGTAAACAGTTCTTCCTCTTCTTCTTCGCCTTCTCCTCCTCCTTCTTCTTCCTCTCCTTCTTCTTCTTGCACTTCTTCTTCCTGCACTGGTGCAGGAGGGGATTTAACATTCTGTGGGGATTGTGGTTCTGCACTAGGTTCTTCATTCGTTTTCTAGGTCGTTTTAATGAAATCGACAAATAGAGTGTCATCCTCAACCTCTACAGATTTTGTTGCGTCCACAAGGACTGACAACAAATCATCTTCTTCGGGGGTCTGTTCAAGTACTGGTGGCGTTAGAGGAGTTTCTTCAACAGGTGTATTGATTTTCTTCTTTTTCTTTAGAGATGGGCCCTTTTCTTCTGTTGATTTCCTGGTCGTTTCATTTTCGCACTGGTGCAAGGACTTCCCTTTACACTCGGACCCTTGCTTGTGCTGGCGGGGGTCTCTGTCTTCTTTTCGATAACTATATTCTTATGTAGATGATTTAATAGCACCTCCGAGGTCATACCTTTAATTTCCAACTGCTTCTAAACCAAAAAAATTATTAGGCCACGGTGATATAGCTTCTTATCGGCCTGGTCTGCCCATGCGCCCTGCACACTCTTGGCCATCTTTTCCAAACTCTTAAGTAAAAAATAAGGGAAATCCATCCTCCACTGGACGTGCCAGTTGGGTTTGAAGTGTTGCAGCATCCTAAAATGATACACAAAGGCGAGGGAGTACCTTCCCTCACAAGTCATGAATTTCTGTAGGATAAAAAGGAGGTCCCGCCACTGTCCTAGCAGGGCACTGCGCGGAACTCATTTCTTCCAGTTTACCTTCATATTCTTATCAACGAAAAAATGTTTCCAGTGCTTCCTCTCGAGCTTCTGATTTTTGAAGTACTAAACACCAGTGTTTTGCAAGCCCGCTGCTGCTGCTATCGATTATTCCGTGACCTTAAATTTCAGGGGACCATTTTTTACACGACGGTTTTAAAAACTCTTTGCAAACTATAGGGCCACTTCATTATTGTGCCCGTCTTGCAATAATGCAAGACTATTGTGAAACTCAGCGGTCTGATCTATCTCACTAAGAGATGAAGGTTCACATCGAACAGGCGGCATCGCTACTTATCAGTTATTGACAGTCCAAAAATTGCATGCAATACCAGAAAATTTGGCTATTTATAGATAGGGATCCAACCGTCCACCATCCCTTCTGTCTTATCACCAATCCATTCCACCAAAATAGCCGTGGATGCATGGCATGTTTGAAATCGTGTGGGATTGGTACTTTCGGTGACGTTTTAACGACTAGGTGAAGAAATCATTATAAGTGAAGGAAATTTAGGATCATGGTGGAAAGGGTAATTATATCCAAGCAAAGGTTAAACATTTACACACTTCTTCATAATTCAAAAAATAACTTTATCATTTATTAAAAAATGATCATGATTCTTAACTAAAAACACGTTGTACTTTAAATAATTTTCTCCTAGTTAATATGATAGCACAAGTACTCCTTAAATAAGTGAAAAGGCTTCTTGTAAGCTTTCATGATGACCACTTTACTATGACATACACTTATGAAAAGAAAAAATTATACTCTTCTTCTGTCAAGGTGCATGCTTGCAATGATCTATTTACACCGCTTACTATGCTGTTCTGCTGGTACCATTCTGCTTGTATAATTATATAGGATGATATGCTTGCAATAGTGCAAGAATATTGTCTGAAAGAACAGGGAATATAAGTAAAATATAGGTTGGACTTCTAACATGGCTTCCTCAACTAGAACTGGAAATTTGCTTCACCCTTTCTTGATGCTTCAGAGCATCTTTTTTCTCTTTGTGTATGAGATCCTGCAATGAATTCATGAGGGAACAAAGAAGTGGGAAAGGGGAAAATTTTAGAATCAGAAGGAATTTTGTTACAAGGATTCCAGGAATAGTACCACAAGAAGGGATAAATAGAAGTGGGATAGGGAAAAAAATTCAAGAGTAAAGTGGGATTTTACAAAGCGGGTAGGGTAAATTCAGAAGAATGTGGGAAGGCTAATCATTCTGGGATTTAAAGAATAAAACTGAGGGAATATTATGAAATGGGATATGAAGAAAGACATACAATTTTATGGAAGGTCTGCCTGCACTGGTGCAAGAAAAATATCAACAACAAGAATTAAATGTTACTTGAATAAAAATATCCATGCTAATTACCCCAATGTATACAGGTTGGTCCTGCTAAACCTACCTTTACTCGGTGGTCATTAGCATATCTAAATATCAAGCAACATTCTCTTTTTATTAGAAAATTTTGATCTTCCTGCCAGCAAGCTGGTTTTCAGGTTAACCCTTCTGCAATCATGTCAACGAACTGATTTTCACAATTATAGGAAAATATTTTTTCTTTACTTTTTAATTATTATTATTATTATTATTATTTAATTTTTTCGAGAGAAAGAATGATTCATGTCTTAAAAAGGTTGGTATTACCATTCACCACTACCGTTCCGAATTGCTGTTGGAATCACTATGTAAAATATTTCTTGGCAAGTGGCTGAAAATACTTCTTTAATCTATGTCCATTAACCAAGAATACTGAATTTTGTCCATCAATAGTTTTAACTTCTACTGCTCCATTCTCGAATACTCGAATCACTTCATAAGGTCCCATCCAATGTAAATGGAACTTCCCTTTAAAAATTTTAAATCTAGAATCATAAAGGAGTACCCAATCACCTGGTTGGAATTACTTTTTCTGAATAGACTTGTTATACCACCTTTTGCGTTGCTGCTGAATTAGTATGTTTTGCTGGACAGCATCCCTACGAAATTCATCTAACTCATTTAATTGGAGAAGACGCTGTTGTTGTGCCTTAGAGAGATCTAGTCCTAACTAAACTACAGTTCTGAAAGTTTTGATCTGAAACTCAATTGGTAACAGAACCTGTTTTCCATATACCAGCTCATATGGTGTATGTCCCGTGCTATTTCTCCAAGTGGTTATGTATGTCCACAAAGCTTCTCGTAATCTTTCAACCCAATCTTTCTGATGCATATTTAATATCTTCGTAAGAATGGACTCGATCACTTTGTTTGTAGATTCCACCTGGCCATTTTCTTGCGGGTGATGCGGTGTGGATTTCCTATGCCAGATCTTGTATTACTCCATCACACCCTGTACCAGATTAGAAATAAACTACGGACCATTGTCAGAAAAAAATCCTCTAGGAACACCAAATCTAGTAAAGATTTCAGTAAAAAGAAAATCAATAACAACTTTTTCTGTAGCAAAAGAAACAACTTTAGCTTCTACCCATTTTGTAACGAAATCTGTACAAACCAAAATATGATTTTTACTTAAGGACGTTGGATTTATTGGCCCTATAAAATAAATAGCCCATTTTTCAAATGGCTCAATCATAACTTGGGGGCATAAAGGCATTTAATTGGTTTGCTTAAGTTGGCCCATTCGTTGACAGCTATCACATCGCCTAACATATTTTTTGGCATCCTTAAACAAGGAAGGCCAAATGTAACCAGCACATAATGTTTTAAATGAAGTACACTTATCAGCGAAGTGGCCTCCACAAGGTTCATCACGAGAATATTTCAATATTTCAAACACTTCCTCTTCTATTACACATCTACGGATAATCAGATCTAGACCAGTGTAAAAGAGATCTCCTTGAATCCAAGAATATGTAGCACTTTTTTGAATAATATTCCTCTTTTCGCGAGCGGACAAGTGGGGTGGTGTTTTCCCAGTAACCAAGTAATTAGCAATGTCAAAAAACCACAACGAATCTATTGACATAGCAAAAATATGTTCATCTAGAAAATCATCATTAACAGGAGTTACTTCACCAGGATTATCTAATCTAGAAATAAAATCTTCTACAACATTAGATTTCCCCGGTCTATCAAAAATAGTAACATTAAAATCCAGCAACAATAGCAACCACCTAGTCACTCTACCACTTGTCAATGGTTTGTTCATCAAATATTTAATCGCGGAATGATCAGTATGTACAAATACTTCATAACCTATAATATAGTGCCTGAACTTATTAATTGCAAAAATTACAGCTAAAAACTCTTTCTCTGTAACTGTATAATTCAATTTAGCAGAAGAAAAATTATTACGAATATGGTAAATTTCATAGGATTGCTTATTTTCCTCTTGTCCTAAAGTTGCACCAATATCCAAATCTGAAGCATTAGAGGAAATGTGAAAAGGCATGGACCAGTTTGGACCTCTCAAAACTGGTGCCTGTACCAAATTTTCCTTCAAGTTTTCAATATACTGTTGGCAAGTTGTGGACCAAGAAAATTCACTATCCTTAGATAGAAGTCAGAAGAGAGGAGTAGCTATCTTTGAATAATTTTCAATGAATCTTCTATAGTAACCAGCATGTCCTAAAAAAACTCTTACTTCCCTTTGAGTTTTGGGTGCAGGAAGATGCAAAATGATTTCAATCTTTGTCGGATCAACTTGGATACCTTTATAAGAAATCAAATGGCCAAGTACCACTCCTGCTTTGCACATTAATCTACATTTCTTGTCACTCAAAGCGAGATGGGCTTCTTGACAACAAATAAGGACTTTCTTCAAATTTTTGACAGCTTCCTGAAAAGAATCACCAAACACAGAAAATTCATCCATATAAATTTCTACAAATTCCAGATCAGCAAAAATGGCTAGGATTTCCCTTTGAAAGGTAGCCGGGGCATTACATAAACCAAAAGGGAGCACTTTATAAGCAAAGGTACCCCATGGACATGTAAAAGTAGTTTTATCCTGATCTTCGAGTGCAATCTATATCTGGTTATAACCATTGAAGCCATCCAAAAAGGAAAAATATTTCTTTCCTACAAGGGTACCAAGCACCTAATCAATAAAAGGGAGAGGGAAGTAATATTTGAGAGTGGCTTTGTTTAATTCTTGATAATAAATACAAATACGCCATCTTCCATATTTCTTACTTACAAGTACTAATGGAGAGACCCACTGACTGTCAGAAATAGGATAGATAAATTGACATCCAAGAGTTTCTGCACTTCTTCCTTCACAATATCTCTTAGAGCTGGATTCATTCGCCTTTGGGGTTTTTGGATAGGTCAGGTTCCTTCCTGAATATAAATATGATGTGTAAAAGTTTTAGGAGGGATACCATTCATATCTTCATAGCCCCAAGCAAAGGCACTAAGATGGTTTTGCAACAAATTCACAAGCTACTCTTGCTGAGATGAGTCCAAATCTGAATTAATATGCAAGGATTTACCAGGGCTAATCTCAACAAGAGTGGTATCAGGCTCACAAGTACGTAAGGGAGTGGTCAAATGAAATTGTACAGAAGAATGAGAATCATGATTATCTTGAAAATCTAGGTTGAAAATCCAGCTCAATGGCTCAAAGTTAGGCATATTTTCTAGATTATTTAGGAAATCTTGAATCTCATCTTCTTGTGAAGACCCAATATAATGCTGGATAAGGGAAATAGACTGAGTCTCCTCATCAGTTCTTTGATCCAACCATAAATTATCTTGAAGGTCTTGAATGGATCTGGCAGGGGGGTATAAGGTAACTTTCTTCCTAGAATCTCCATGTGAAATATACATATCACCGGAACGACATCCAATATATGTATCGGCCGTAGCAAGCCATGGTCGACCCAAGATCAAGGGATTTCCTCCTACTGGGTTCTTTGGCTGAAGCACAATGAAATCAGCAGGATATTCCCAAGAATCTAATGAGATGATCACATCGTCCAATACTCCTTCTGGCTTAATTTTAGATCTATCTGCTAATTCAAGTACAATGGGAGTAGGTCGAAGATGAGATAACCGAAGTTGATCCATGGTTTTCTTAGTCATGACATTAATGACTACCCCTAGGTCTATAAGAACATTAGATACAATGACATTACCAATCTGAACTGAGACAACGGGGTTTTCGGAATCAGTATATTTTTCCGCAGACACACATCCCGTCATCAACTCTACTTCCTTACCAAAAAATTGAATGGTTTGGGGTTCCAATCTCTTCCTCCCGGGTTTCTTGAGATAGAGTTACTTAATAATATTGGTACAAATGGGGATTTATTTAATGGCTTGAAGAAAAGGTATTTTAATAAAAATATTATGAAGCTCAGATGCCAAACTAGTCTAAGAAATAGGCTCACTTATTTCCATTACTAGCCTCTCTAGGAAGGGAGGCTAGTTGGAAGAAGATGGAAAGGATTCAGAGGGTAAGGGCTGCTTAGTGACAATTTTTGGAGAATGGTTAAGATTTTCCTCCTCTCCTTTCTCTTCAACAATCACGAAGGGTTGCTTCTGATTTTTTGATGTTACAGTCCTTCCCGATCTTAATTGAATATCATGAACCCCAATTGGAATAGACTGGTATTCGAATGATCAAGGTGGGTTTGTTACATAGATCATTTGCACTGCTTTATTATTATTAGGATTGGGCATAGGTTGAGCAGGAAACTAAGGAGGTCGAAAGGGTGGAGGTAAATGCAATGGTGGAGTGGGGAAACTCGGAAGTTGAGGCATTGAATAAGGTGTATGCGTAGATGGATATGACTGCATATGTGGCTGGTAGGAATATGAAGAATGAGTTGGCCCTCTCCAACCTTGTTGCCATGGTTGAGAAGGTTTCTAATGTTGATATTGATTCCCATACTGCCATTGCTGATGAGAGTTAGGATAATAATATGCATGTGAATTATAACCAAAATAGTGTGGAGAAAATTCAGGAGCCATACCTGTACCTACTTGAGTCCAATTCCTTGTTGCTCCCATAGCATACAAGTATTCATCTTCAGGCTGTCCTCCTATAAATACAGCTTTAAGTCTTGGTATAGAGGGTCATTTTTCTGTGATATGGTCTTCTGCACAAATAGCACACTTATTAGTTTCTTTCAAATTAAGAGGACACTCTTTAGGAGGATGCTTGTTTCTACATTTAGGATAGAAAATACATAATGAATCTTGTTACTTCATAAGTTTCTGCTGAAATTTTAAGGAGTCTAAGTATTTTGTAATAGTGTTCATTATATCAATTTTCATGTTTTCCATTTTATTTTCTATTCCAATAATCATAGCAACAGTAGATTCCGTTTTTCTATTTCTATTTCGAGTTCCTCTATCAGATCTATACTGGTTTCTTGAAAATTTCCTGCATAATTCACAAATTTGGTTAAAAGTTTGCTGAGAAATATCACCTTCTCCTAAGAAATTATAATTATTGCTAGCATTATCAGTAAGTCCTCTTAAGAACAAGGTTCTAATAGTGTTGGGATCAAGCTTAATTTTTGACCTTTGTAAAATATACAAAAATCTTTCCAGATAATCTTCAAGAATTTCATCACCATCTTATATGATTGTAAAAATTTCATCCTGCATGTCCCGAGTTTTTCAATATTCTTGATATTTGGACAAAAACACTCTCTTCATATGATCCCAAGAGGTTATAGTGTTTCCTCCTAACCCCATAAACCAACGTAGATCTGAGTCCTTGAGAGTAACAGGAAATAGTATTAACTTCTGAGCATTAGTTGCATAATCATAACTTCTACACAGAATATCGAGCTCGAATAGAAAAGAGTCAGGATCCTCATGAACATTACCATGGAAATTAGGGAGAGCTGATGGTGGAATATTCTTCATTTGCACCATAGTATCAGGATCCAAAATTGGAAACACAAAAGTGGATTGTTCTTCACTTACCTAGTTGTCACCAGTCCCTTCCAAATGATCTTCTTGGTCCACCATTGTTCCCATTTTACTTGTACTGCTCTCAATAAGCTGATCCACACCTGAGATGTTATCACCAGAATCTAGGTGGATTGTTCCTGCATGATGGGTTTGAATTGGATTGGGCTTCCTGTTTACAGAAGGAGACCCAATATGAAATTTTTTTTTAGAATTATTTCATCCCTTAGTGGGCTTAGAACCCTTAACTTTCCTAAGCATTCATTTCAAATGAAAGAAAAAAGAAAAATAACAAACAACTTCTAAAACATGCTGTCAGAAATAAATTAACACCAGTAAAATTCCTTCAATTAAACAACACTGCAAAAATAAAGAAAAAATTACCTCTATTGTATAATCAGAAAATTTTTACCAAATCAAATCGCCTCCCCGGCAACGGCGCCAAAATGTTTGGTGCAGGAATTGCACTTAAGCAAACTCCTCAACACTTAATTTGTCAACCTGGGAGATTCGTAAACTTAGAGATGAAGCATAGACAATGCTAGATATGGTATGAGTGTTCCTAATGTAAATCCCTACTTTCTTTAAAGTAAATATTGCAGAATCAAATCAAAAGAGAAAAAGGAAACTTGAACCATAAAAAATAATCTAAGATTGGAATGAGGAAGTATGCATTTGCAAGAGAGAATTAAAGATAAAATGAAATCACTCCTACTAATGGTTGTTTAATCTACTGAGTGTGTGTTTTCCTTTAGCAGAGACACTTTATTAGTCTCATTATATGGGCCCTTAAACCTACTTCTTTAGAGATTTCCTTCTTGCATTAATCTGTCCTGCACTAGTGCAGGATCAAAGATTTGTGTAGAAGGTATAAATAGTGTCTTTAATGAAGGATTTTTACATCATGCAAGGGCTCTAAATTTTCAAGGTTCAGAGCACTTAGATCTTGTGGCAAGAAACGAGTTCTTACACGAAATCAGAGCTTCCTGCACTTAGCATTTAATCCTTAAAATGAGTGTTCAATTATTATAAGTGCTAGTTTACTATCGAATCAAATTGCACACATAAAAGTGAATGTTTCTGATCTTAAAAAAATGAAAAAATAAAGAAACAATAATTTATCCTGTCATAAGCATTTAAAGAAAGTAAGAAGATTGCAGAAAGTAGACTAAGAAAGCTTGCTGCATCACACCAACGTGCACTGGTGCAGGTTTATTTCTCCTGCTTGGACCAGGCGAAAAAACCAATTAAACAGAATTGCAGGAAAAGGAAATATCACACCAACGTGCACTAGTGCACGTTTGTTTCTCCTGCTTGTACCAGGAAAAAAAAATAATTAAACAAAATTGCAGGAAAAGGAAATATCACACCAATGTGCACTGGTGCAGGTTTGTTTCTCCTACTTGTACTAGGCAGAGTAAAACCAATCTGAAATCAAGTGCAGGAAAGTAAATTGCAGGGAAACAAAATGTTTCTACTTCACAATATGGATCTTCTTGCACTCAAACAGGAATACATGTGCTTGAAGTTAAATCAAACTTGACAATATAAACACAAATTATAAGAAAAAAAAGAAATGGGGTAAACGTGCTGGGTTGGTTGGGTCCTAGCCAACCAACGTGTTTCCCTCTTAAAAAAAAAAAACGTTGTTTAGTAGTTTAATCAATTCATCAGCTTAAAGACAGAAACACAATTTTTGAAAAATGAGGCAAAGCTCCCTTTTATTAATTCATTGAGGCGAATACATGTGTTAATACAATTTCTAGCCCAGATTCGAGCGATAAAAAAACAACCTGTTACCGCCTATCAAACTTTGCTCTAAAAAATATGCTCCAAAAACTCTCCTAAGTCCTATTTACATTTTACATTATATAGATCTGTTGGCCAAAGGCCGAAACATATCGTTCAACTGATTACATAACCATCGCAGAATTTAGCATTTTTCCTTCAAAATTAGGCAACTAACAAAACCGGCCGTAGCTAATCTCCAGCATTTCGCCCTTCATGGATTCGGTCTTGGCTGCCTTTGGATCAATCATGTGGTCGTGGCTAAAGCTACTCAAGACAAGGTGGTGATCAAGGAGGTTCAGATCTGTCGCAAAGATTTGTTATGCTGGAAATGGTGCGAGATCTGATCCTGCACTAAGATCACCGGTCACGGTAAGCACTCTAACCATAAAATAACTATTGGAGATATCGATAACTTACAAAAGTGATTTAAAATTAAGAAATCATGTAATAAATATTTAATTAATGCTAAACTGAATTAAAAAATTAAGAATAAAAGTTTATATGAAATATGTCACCATGCTTTGACTTGTGCAAGATGAGGGTGCATAAAATAGGTGAAACAGAGGTAAATGGTTATAATTTAGGAAGGGGAAAATGGTAAAAAGAGAGAAAATTAGGGGGCTAACATCCTCCCATCGCTAAGTTGTTGTGTGTCCTCACACAATTCTTTACCTCTGAAAAAAACCTTCAAAAATTCGAGCATTGTAGCTCAATCCTGCTCTGTCATACTAGCATCATCCTGCAATGTTTCAGGCTTCTTCTTTTTGCTTTTCTTCAGTTTCTTTGTCACCTTTCTAAGTTGTTTGAAACACTGTGCAGGTCGGTATTTCCACACTCTGAATTTTCCTTTCTTTTTTTGGATCTCCACCATCAATTCTTATTTATTCTGTTCTTTTTCCTCCTGCGCTTTAGCTACAAGCTGCTCTAAGTTCTGCACTTGAAGCTCTAGCTCGACTATCCAAGCAGCAGGAGCTACTGATTCTTCTTCCTCTTCTCTCCTAACAGGGGTTGTATCTTCTTCATGGACCTAAGTATCCCTTAGGGTTTTAGTAAACACTTCTTCCTCTTCTTCTTTGTCTTCTCCCCCTTCTTCTTCTTCCTCTCCTTCTTCTTCTTTCACTGGTGCAGGAGGGGATTCAACATTCTGTGGGGATTGTGGTTCTACACTAGGTTCTTCATTCATTTTCTAGGTCGTTTTAATGAAATCGACCAATAGAGTGTCATCCTAAACCTCTACAGATTTGTTTGCGTCCGCAAGGACTGACAACAAATCATCTTCTTCGAGGGTCTATTCAAGTACTGGTGGCGTTAGAGGAGTTTCTTCAATAGGTGTACTGATTGTCTTATTTTTCTTTGGAGATGGGCCCTTTTCTTCTGTTGATTTCTAGGGTCATTTCCTTTTTGCACTGGTGCAAGAAGGACTTCCCTTTACACTCAAACCCTTGCTTGTGCTGGCGGGGGTCTCTGTCTTCTTCCCAGTAGCTATCTTCTTATGTAGCTAATTTAAAAGTTCCTCCCAGGCCATACCTTTAATTTCCAACTACTTCTAAACCAAAATCTTCATCGGGCCACAGTGATATAGCTTCTTATCGGCCTGGTCTACCCGTGCACCCTGCACACTCTTGGCCATCTTTTCCAAACTCTTAAGAAAAAAATAAGGAAATCCATCCTCCACAGGACATGTCGGATGGGTTCAAAGTGTTGCAACATCCTGAAATGATACACAAAGGTGAGGGAGTACCTTCCCTCGCAAGTCACGAATTTCTGGAGGATAAAAAGGAGGTCCCGCCACAGTCCTAGTAGGGCACTGCGCAGAACTCCTTTCTTCCAGTTTACCTTCATATTCTTATCAACGAAAAAACACTTCCAGTGCTTCCTCTTGAGCTTCTAATTTTTGAAGTACTGCACACCAGTATTTTGTAAGCCTGTCGCTGCTGCTATCAATTCTTCCGTGACCTTAAATTTCAGGGGCCCAATTTTTACATGGTCGTTTTTAAAAATCTTTGTAAACTGTAGGGCCACTTCATTATTGTGCCCGTCAAATTTCTGCAAAAACTGAAGAAAGCCTGAGTCTCACAATAGTGCAAGACTATTGTGGAGCTCAGCAGTTTGATCTACCTCACTGAGAGACGAAAGTTCACATCGAACAGGTGGCATCACTGGTTAAAAGTTATGAACAGTCCAAAAATTTCATGCAATACCGAAAAATTTGGCTCTTTATAGATATGGATCCAACCATCCACCATCCCTTCTGTCTTATCACCGATCCATTCCACCAAAATATCCATGGATGCGCGACATGTTTGAAATTGTGTAGGATTGGTACTTGCGGCGGCTTTTTTAATAGCTAGGTGAGGAAATCATTATAAGTGAAGGACGTTTAGGATCATGGAGGAAAGGGTAATTATAGCCAAGCAATGGTTAAACATTTCCACACTCCTTCATAATTCAAAAAATAACTTTAGCATTTATTAAAAAATGATCATGATTCTTAACTAAAAACACCTTGTACTTTAAATAATTTTCTCCTAGTTAATATGATAGCACAATTACTCCTTTAATAAGTGAAAATGCTTCTCGTAAGCTTTCATGATGACCACTTTCCTATGACATATACTTATGAAAATAAAAAATTATACTCTGCTTCTGTCAAGGTGCATGCTTGCACTGATATATTTACACCGCTTACTATGTTGTTCTGCTGGTACCATTCTGCTTGTATTATTATATAGGACGATATGCTTGCACTAGTGCAAGCATATTGTCTGAAAGAACAGGGAATTTAAGTAAAATATAGGTTGGAATTATAACATGGCTTCCTCAACTAGAACTGGAAATTTTCTTTTCCCTTTCTTGATGCTTAAGAGCATCTTTTTGCTCTTTGTGTATGAGATCTTGTAATGAATTCATGAGGGAACAAATGTTGATCAGCAGTTGTCATTGATGTCAACCCAAGCAGCACCAGGGGCTAATCCAATATTGCATGGGAATTTTTACCTACCAAAGTACTATACTCTGGTTCAAGAATTCTTTTGATGGTTTCTACTTGTCGATATGTTTCCGTTGATATATGGCACGCCACGTAATTCTTCACGGTTTGAGAGATATTCATGTTTGAAGTTTATACCCCCAGTTTGTGGGCTAAAACCCCATAGGTTTGTGGCATGGGTCATTGAAAAGTCATAATTAATATTTTTTAAGCTCCTAAAATCGCTCCCACATTCACTTGTTGAAGCCCCTCTCAACCTAAGCATTTATATGAATTGTGATCCTCATTTCCTCCTTATGTAAGGGATTTCGCCATCTGAAATAGGTCATCGTGTCATTTTAGCTCTAACTATTTTTCTACGAAGGTTCAAAAGCTGAAATTTTTATGAGACAAAGCTGAAATCTTGAGGAAGTTGCTGTGAAAATTGCAGGTCAAGGTGCGCAACCGTTTTGGAGATATGATCTGTGGAAGTTAGGGTTTTTGCAGGCTCCTGAAATTCATCTCAAATAAGTGACCTTGGTAAATTTGTCATAACTCTCTCTCCGAGTATCAGATTGGAATTCTTTAAAAAGTGGTAGATAATGCACAGTATGTATCTTTTTCTTTATCAATTTCAGAGCCAAATGAAGAAAAAATTGACACATGGCATGTCGTACAATTTCACTCTGCTGAAACATCTATAATTAAGGCATTGTGAGAGATTGGGTATAACTCTCTCTTGATGAATCCAAATTGGATGAGATCTATGGCATTGGAAAGATGATTCAGAGGACTACTACAAGACTAAAAATCAGATATTTACAATCTGAAATAATAGAGATACACCAGATTCAATATTGAGCTCCTAGAAGGCAAGAAAAAGCTAGATCATGTGTTGTCAAGGGCTGCAAAGGACCAAAATTTCTACGACAGCAAAGCAAATCAAGGTGCAGCATAGGGTAGCATGACAAGAGCAGCAACCAAGGTGCATAACAATAGCAATAAGTTCATCATATGAAGTCTTCAAGTGGGCAGCATTGCATACAATCATTGTAAAGTGATCATTGTAAAAAGTCATTGTAAATACATTATTGTAAAAATTGTACTATTGTCTATCTGCCAAGGGTTGAAGAGGCAGTGTTGGGAGGTCTAGGATCATCATTAGGTGGTTGTGTCAAATTTGGTGTTATGGTCTAGTATATCTTCTTCTTCTACATCAATCTATATCATTGTAAAGTGGACCATTTTCCCTGGTACGGGAGTCCATTCTTCTTTTATTCTTCTATAGGGTGGTAGGGTGGTGCTAGGATGAGTTGTAGCTCATTGGGTGTTGGGGCATCCATTTAGTTGACTACTGAAGAATCTCGGGTGTTGGAGTGTCCATCCAGTGGGAGCTGAAGAAGAATGCTTTTCTAGATTCTAGGAAGTTGAAGCTTTATTTTCAATTGGAGTTGAATATTAAAGAATTATTAGAAAAGCATTAGGTGGTTTTTGTCCTGGAGTGGGTTTCCACCTTAAAAATTGTGTGCATCTGTTTACTGCTATCATTGTACAAACACTAATAATAATTGAAGATTAACTAATGCTCTAATTGAAAGGAATACTGATTCACCCCCCTCTCAGTATTTCAAACAATTGGTATCAGAGCTTGGTTCCTTCAATAGCAGTTTAACAGATGGAAGGAGGTCATGGAGCATACCAAGAATGGTGTACCTCTATTCAATGAAAATAATTATGCACTCTGGAAAGAAAGAATGGAGGTCTATCTCTTGGCACAAGATTACGAAGTATGGGACACTGTTCAAAATGCATTTACATCGACCGCGGATGAACAAGGTAAGAAGAATTTGGTAAATGATGCAAAAGCAAATAATATTATTATCAGTGGACTTATTGAATCTGCTTATCATGAGGTGTTAGGTTGTAAAACCACCAAAAATGTATGGGAAAAGCTTGAGAATATATATGCAGGTGAATCAAATGTCAAAGAAGCAAAGCTTCAAATCTATAGAGAAAAATTTGAGCAACTCATAATGAAAGAAGATTGCAACATTGCTGCATACTTCCAATATGTTGATGAAATAACCAATACTATGGAAGGATTGGGAGAGCCAGTTTACGAGAAGAATATTATCCAGAAGATTCTTAGAACATTACCAGGGAGATTCAACCCAAAGGTATCGGTCTTAGAATATAGTGAAAATCTGGACAAACTCAGCAAAGAATAATTACTTGGAGTTCTCATAGCATATGAGATGAGACTTGATGAAGAAGAGGGTACTCCAAATCTAGAAATTGCGTTTGTTGCATCTAAGAAAACCAATAAGGACAAACAACCTTCAATTGAAATGACATGCGCCTACAAGTGTGAAGAAAAAGGAGATGATGGAGAAGGTATTTCAGATGAAGAATATGCTTACTTTACGAGAAAAATAAAAACTGGTAAGGGAAAATTCAAAGGTAAACTTCCATTGATACGTTTCGGTTGTGGCGAGGTTAGGCATTTCGCAGCAAAATTTCCGAACAAAAGTGATGGAAACTCAAAAGAAAAGAAAGGCTTTAAGAAATTCAACAAGCAAGGCAAAAAGAAAGGATCCAAAAGGAACTTTCTCTCTAAAGAAGATAGCTCATCATTTGATGAAGAAAGTGACAACAAAGAAGAAGCCAATGAGAAAGTATTGTTTATGGCCAAGCACAATAAACAAGACGTATCAAACAATGAAGAAGAAGGGTTGACCATAGAAGAATTTTATGAGGAGGCAATCAAGCTTATAAAAGAGCTCAATGCTGAGAAGATACGTTCCAATACTCTTGAAGAAAAAGTTCAAGGTCTCAAAATTGAAGTTGAAGAACACAAATGTATTGAAGATTGTTGATCAGCGGTTGTCATTGATGTCAACCCAAGTAGCACTAGGGGCTTCTTTTTAAATACATTATTGTAAAAATTTTACTAGTGTCTATTTTCCAAGGGTTGAAGAGGCAGTGTTGGGAGGTCTAGGATCATCATTAGGTGGTTGTGTCAAAGTTGGGGTTATGGTCTAGTATATCTTCTTCTTCTACATCAATATATATCATTGTAAAGTGGACCATTTTCTCTGGTACAGGAGTCCATTCTTATTTTATTCTTCTATAGGGTGGTGGGGTGGTGCTAGGTGAGTTGTAGCTCATTGGGTGTTGGGGCATCCGTTTAGTTGACTACTGAAGTATCTCGGGCGTTGGAGTGTCCATCTAATGGGAGCTGGAGAAGAATGATTTTCTAGATTCTAGGAAGCTGGAGCTTTATTTTCAATTGGAGTTGAATATTAAAGAATTATTAGAAAATAATTAGGTGGTTTTTGTCCCGAAGTGGGTTTCCACATTAAAAACTGTGTGCATTTGTGTTCCTTTTGTTTACTACTATCATTGTACAAACACTGATAATAATTGAAGATTAACTAATGCTCTAATTGAAAGGAATACTGATTCACCCCCGTCTTAGTATTTCCAACAACAAAGAAGTGGGAAAGGGGAAAATTTTAGAACATGAAGGAATTTTGTTACAGGGATTCCAGGAATAGTACCACAAGAGGGTATAAACAGAAGTGGGATAGGGAAAAAAATTCAAGGGTAAAGTGGGATTTTTACGAAGCGGGTAGGGTAAATTCAGAAGAATGTGGGAAGGTTAATCATTTTGGGATTTAAAGAAGAAAACTGAGGGAATATTACGAAATGGGATATGAAGAAAGGAAGAAAATTTTGTGGAAGTTCTACCTGCACTGGTGCAAGAAAAATAACTGCAGCGAGAATTAAGTGTTACTTGAATAAAAATATCCATGCTAATTACCCCAATGTATAAAGGTTGGTCCTGCTCAACCTGATTTTACTCGGTGGTTGCTAGCATATATAAAGATCAAGAAAAATTCTCTTTTTATTAGAAATTTTTGATCTTCCTGCTAGCAAGCTGGTTTTCAGGTTGACCCTTCTGCAATCATGTCAACGAATTGAATTTCACAATTATAGGAAAATATTTTTTCTTTAATTTTATTATTATTATTATTATTTTTGTATTTTTAAATTTTTTTCGAGAGAAAGAAGGATTGATGTCTTCAAAAGGTTGGTATTACCATTCACCACTACCGTCCAGAATTGTTGTTGGACTTGCTATGTAAAATCTTTCTTGGCAAGTGGCTAAAAATACTTCTTTAATCTATGTCCATTTACCAAGAATACTGAATTTTTTCCATCAATAGTTTTAACTTCTACTGCTCCATTCTCGAATACTCAGATCACTTCATAAGGTCCCATCCAATGTGTATGGAACTTCCCTTTAAAAATTTTAAATCTAGAATCATAAAGGAGTACCTAATCACATGGTTGGAATTGATTTTTCTGAATAGACTTGTCATACCACCTTTTGCGTTGCTGCTGAATTAGTATGTTCTGCTGGAAAACATCCCTACGAAATTCATCTAACTCATTTAATTGGAGAAGAAGCTATTGTTGTGCCTCAGAGAGATCTAGTCCTAACTGAACTGCAGTTCTGAAAGTTTTGATCTGGAACTCAATTGGTAACAAAACCTGTTTGCCATATAACAGCTCATATGGTGTATGTCTCGTGCTATTTCTCTAAGTGGTTCTGTATGCCCACAAAGCTTCTAGTAATATTTCAGCCCAATCTTTCTGATGCATATTGACTGTCTTTGTAAGAATGGAATCGATCACTTTGTTTGTAGATTCCACCTAGCCATTTTCTTGCGGGTGATACAGTGTGGATTTCCTATGCCGGATCTTATATTGCTCCATCACACCCAATACTAGATTAGAAATAAATTGCAGACCATTGTCAGAAACAATTTCTCTAGGCACACAAATCTAGTAAAGATTTCAATAAAAAGAAAATCGACACCAAATTTTTCTGTAGCAAAAGAAACAGCTTTAGCTTCTACCCATTTTTTAACGAAATCTGTACAAACCAAAATATGCTTTTTACTTAAGGATGTTGGATTTATTGGCCCTATAAAACCAATAGCCCATTTTTCAAATGGCTCAATCATAACTTGGGGGCATAACGAAATTTCATTGGTTTGATTAGGCTGGCCCATTCGTTGACAACCATCACATCACCTGACATACTATTTGGCATCCTTAAACAAGGAAGGCCAAAGGTAACCATCATGCAATATTTTATATGCAGTCTGCTTATCAGTGAAGTGGCCTCCAAAAGGTTCACCATGAGCAGATTTCAATATGTCAAACACTTCCTCCTCTCTTATACATCTACGGATAATCAGAATTGGACCAGTGTAAAAGAGATCTCCTCGAATCTAGGAATATACAACACTTTTCTGAATAATATTCCGCTTTACGCGAGCAGACAAGTGGGGTGGTGTTTTCCCAGTAACCAAGTAATTAGCAATGTCAAAAAACCACGGAGAATCTATTGACATAGAAAAAAAAATTTCATCTGGAAAATCATCATTAACAGGAGTTACTTCACGAAGATTATCTAATCTAGAAAGAAAATCTGCTACAACATTAGATTTCCCTAGTCTATCAACAATAGTAACATTAAATTCTTGCAACAATAGCAACCACCTAGTCACTCTACCACTTTTCAATGGTTTTTTCATCAAATATTTAATCGCGGAATGTTAGTATGTACAAATACCTCATATCCTATAATATAGTGCCTGAGCTTATTAATTGCAAAAATTACAGCTAAAAAATCTTTCTCTGTAACTGTATAATTCAATTCAGCGGAAGACAAATTCTTACTAATATAGTAAATAGCATGGGATTTCTTATTTTCCTCTTGTCCTAAAGCTGTGCCAATAGGCATATCTGAAGCATCAGAGGAAATGTGAAAAGGCAGGGACCAGTTTCAACCTCTCAAAACTGGTGCCTGTACCAACTTTTCCTTTAATGTTTCAAAAGACTATTGGCAATCTGTGGACCAAGAAAATTCACTCTCCTTAGCTAGAAGTCGGAAGAGAGGAGCAACTATCTTTGAAAAAATTTCAATGAATCTTCTATAGTAACCAGCATGTCCTAAACAAAATCTTACTTCCCTTTGAGTTTTTGGTGCAGGAAGATGTATATTGATTTAAATCTTTTCCGGATCAACCTGTATACCTTTATCAGAAATAAAATAGCCAAGTACCACTCCCTCTTTGCACATTAATCTACATTTCTTGTCACTCAAAGCGAGATGGGATTCTTGACAATGAAGAAGGAATTTCTCCAAATTTTTGAGAGCTTCCTGAAAAGAATCACCAAACACAGAAAAATCATCCATATAAATTTCTACAAATTCCAGATCAGCAAAAATGGCCAGGACTGCCCTTTGAAAGGTAGCCGAGGCATTAGATAAACCAAAGGGGAGCACTTTATAAGAAAATTTACCCCATGGACATGTAAAAGTATTTTTATACTGATATTCGAGTGCAATCTGTATCTGGTTATAACCATTGAAGCCATCCAAAAAGGAAAAATATTTCTTTCCTACAAGGGTATCAAGCACCTGATCAATAAAAGGGAGAGGGAAGTAATATTTGAGAGTGGCTTTGTTTAATTCTCAATAATAAATACAAATATAACATCTTCCATCTTTCTTAGGTACAAGTACTAATGGAGAGACCCACTGACTGTCAGAAATAGGATAGATAAAACTGGCATCCAAGAGTTTCCGCACTTCTTCCTTCACAATATGTCTTAGAGCTAGATTCATTCACCTTTGGGGTTGTCAGGCAGGTCGGGTTCCTTCCTGAATATAAATATGATGTGTACAAGTTTCAGGAGGGATACCATTCATATCTTCATAGCCCCAAGCAAAGGCACTAAGATGGTTTTGTAACAAATTCACAAGCTGCTCTTGGTGAGATGAGTCCAAATCTAAACTAATATGCAAGGAATTACCAGGGCTAATCTCAACAAGAGTGGTATTAGGCTCAGAAGTACTCAAGGGAGTGGTCAAATGCAATTGTACAGAAGAATGAGAATCATGATTATCTTGAAAATCTAGGCTGAAAATCCAGTTCATGGCTCAAAGTTAGGCATAGTCTCTAGATTATTCAGGAAATCTTGAATCTCATCTTCTTGTGATGGATAAGGGAAATAGACTGATTCTCCTCATAACTACTTTGATCCAACCATAAAGTGTCTCGAAGGTCCTGAATGGATTTGGCAGGGGGGTATAAGGTAAATTTCTTCCTAGAATCTCCATGTGAAATATACATATCACCGGAACGACATCCAATATATGCATCGGCCTAGTAATCTATGGTCGATCCAAGATCAAGGGATGTCCTCCTATTGGGTTCTTTGGCTGAAGCACAATGAAATCAGTAGGATATTCCCAATAATGTAATGAGATGATCACATCATCCAATACTCCTTCTGGCTTAATTTTAGATCTATTTGCTAATTCAAGCACAGTGGGAGTAGGGTGAAGATGAGATAACCGTATTTGATCCATGGTTTTCTTAGTCACGACCTTAATGGCTACCTCCAGGTCTATAAGAACATTAGAGACAAGAAAATTACCAATATGAACTGAGACAACAGGGTTTCCGGGATCAACATATTTTTCCATAGACACATATCCCGTCTTCAACTCTGCTGCCCTACCAACAAATTGAATGGTTTGGGGTTCCAATCTCTTCCTCCCGAGTTTCTTGAGATAGAGTTCCTTAATAATATTGGTACAAATGGGTATCTATTTAATGGCTTGAAGCAAAGGTATCTTAATAAAAATATTCTCAAGCTCAGATGCCAAACTAGTCTCAGAAATAGGCTCACTTCTTTCCATTACTAGCCTCTCTGGGAAGGGAGGCTAGTTGGAAGAAGATGGCAAGGATTCAGAGGGTAAGGGCTGCTTAGTGACATTTTTGGAGAATGTTTAAGAGTTTCCTCCTCTCCTTTATCTTCAATAATCACCAAGGGTTGCTTCTGATTTTCTGAACTTACAGTTCTTCCCGATCTTAATTTAATATCATGAACCCCAACTGGAATAGACTGGTATTTGAATGATAAAGGTGGGTTTGTTAAATAGATCATTTGCACTACTTTATTAATATTAGGATTGGGCATAGGTTGAGCAGGAAACTGAGGAGGTCGAAAGGGTGGAGTTAAAGGCAACGGTGGAGTGGACTCACTCAAAATTTGAGGCATTGAATAAGGTGTATGCGTAGATGGGTATGACTGTATAGGTGGCTGGTAGGAATATGAAGAATGAGTTCGCCCTCTCCAACCTTGTTGCCATGGTTGAGAAGGTTTCTCATGTTGATATTGATTCCAATACTGCCACTGCTGATGAGAGTTAGGATAAGAATATGCATGTGAATTATAAGCAAAATAGTGTGGAGAAAATTCAGGAGCCATACCTGTACCTACCTGAGGCCAATTCCTTCTTTCTCCCATAGCATACAAGTATTCAGCTTCAGGTTGTCTCTTGTAAATACAGCTTTAAGTCCTGGTATAGAGGGACATTGTTCTGTGATATGGTATTCTGCACAAATAGCACACTTATTAGTTTCTTTCAAATTAAGAGGACACTCTTTAGGAGGATGCTTGTCTCTACATTTAGGACATAAAATACATAATAAATCTTGTTCCTTCATAAGTTTATACTGAAATTTTAAGGAGTATAACAGTTTGGTAACAGTGTTCATTATATCAATTTTCATTTTTTCCATTTTATTTTCTAGTCCAATAATCATAGCATCAGTAGATTCAGTTTTTCTATTTCTATTTCGAGTTCCACTACTGGATCTATACTGGTTTCTTGAAAATTTCTTGCATAATTCACAAATTTGATAAAAATTTTGCTGAGAAATATCACCTTGTCCTAACAGATTCAAATTATTTCTAGCATTATCAGTAAGTCCTCTTAAGAACAAGGTTCTAATAGTGTTGGGATCAAGTTTAAGTTTTGACCTTTGTAAAATATACAGAAATATTTCTAGATAATCTTCAAGAATTTCATCACCATCTTGTATGATTGTAAAAATTTCATCCTGCATGTCCCGAGTTTTGCAATATTCTTGATATTTAGACGAAAACACTCTCTTCATCTAATCCAAATAGGTTATAGTGTTTCCTCCTAACCCCATAAACCAGTGTAGAGCTAAGTCCTTGAGAGTAACAAGAAATAGTCTTAACTTTTGAGCATCAGTTTCATAATCATAACTTCTACACAGAATATCAAACTCGAATAGAAAAGATTCAGGATCCTCATGAACTTTACCGTGGAAATGAGGGAGAGATGATGGTGGAATATTCTTCATTTGCACCATAGTATCACAATCCACTATTGGAAACAAAAAAGTGGATTGTTCTTCACTTACCTGGCTGTCACCAGTCCCTTCCAAATGATATTCTTGGTCCACCATTGGTACTCTTTTACTTGCCCGCTCTCAACAGGCTGATCCACACCTGAGCTGTTATCACCAGAATCTAGGTGGATTGTTCCTGCGTGATGGTTTTGAATTGGATTGGGCTTCCCACCTACATAAGGAGACCCAATATGAATTTTTTTTCAGAATTCTTTCGGCCCTTAGTGGGCTTCGAACCCTTACCTTTCCTAGGCATTCATTTCAAAAGGAAAGAAAAAGAAAAATAACAAACAACTTCTAAAAAATGTTGTTAGAAATCAATTAACACAAGTAAAATTCCTTCAAAGAAACAACACTACAAAAATAAAGAAAAAATTACCTCTATTGTATAATTAGAAAATTCTTACCAAATCAAATCGCCTCCCCGGCAACAGCGCCAAAATGTTGGGTGCAGGAATTACACTTAAGAAATATCCTCAACACTTAATTTGTCAACCTGGGGGATTTGTAAACTTAGAGACGAAGCACAGGCAATGCCAGAGATGGGATGAATGTTCCTAATGTAAATCCCTACTTTCTTTAAAGGAAAGATTGCAGAATCAAATCAAAAGAGAAAAAGGAAACTTGAACCATAAAAAATAACCTAAGACTGGAACGAGGAAGTATGCATTTGCAAGAGAGAATTAAAGATAAAAGACAATCACTCCCACTAATTGTTGTTTAATCTAGTGAGTGTGTGTTTTCCTTTAGCATAGACACTTTAGTAGTCTCGTTAGATGGGCCCTTAAACCTGCTTCTTTAGAGATTTCCTTCTTGCATTAATCTTTCCTGCACTAGTGTAGGATCAAAGATTTATGTAGAAGGTATAAATAGTGTCTTTACTGAAGGATTTTTACTTCATGCAAGGGCTCAAAATTTTCAAGGTTTAGAGCACTTAGATCTTGTGGCAAGAAACTGGTTCTTGCACCGGATCAGAGCTTCCTGCACTTAGAATTTAATCCTCAAAATGAGTGTTCAATTATTGCAAGTGCTAGTTTACTATCGAATGAAATTGCATACATAAAAGTGAATATTTTTTATCTTAAAAAAATGTAGAAATAAAGAAACAATCATTTATCCTGTCATAGGAATTTAAAGAAATAAAGAAGATTGCGTAAAGTAGACTAAGAAAGCTCGCTGCATCACACCAACATGCTCTGGTGCAGGTTCATTTCTCTTGCTTGGACTAGGTGAAAAAACCAATTAAACAGAATTGCAGGAAATGGAAATATCACACCAACGTGCACTGGTGCAGGTTTGTTTCTCCTGCTTGTACCAGGCGGAAAAACCAATTAAACAGAATTGAAGGAAAAGGAAATATCACACCAATGTGCACTGGTGCAGGATTGTTTCTCCTTCTTGTACCAGGCAGAAAAACCAATTAAACAGAATTGAAGGAAAAGGAAATATCACACCAACGTGCACTGGTGCAGGTTTGTTTCTCCTGCTTGTACTAGGCGGAGGAAAACCAATCTGAAATTAATTGGAGGAAAGTAAATTATAGGGAAATAAAATGTATCTACTTCACACAATGGATCTGCTTGCACTCAAACAGGAATACATGTGCTTGAAGTTAAATCACACTTGACAATATAAACACAAATTACAGGAAAAACAGGAAATGGTGTAAACGTGCTGGGTTGGATGGGCCCTAGCCAACCAACGCGTTTCCCTCTTTAAATAAAAACGTTTCTCAGTAGTTTAATCAATTGATCAGCTTAAAGACAGAAACACAATTTTTGAAACATGAGGTGGAGCTCCCTTTTATTAATTCATTGAGGCGAATACATGCGTTAATACAATGTCCAACCCAGATTCTGGCGATAAAAAAACAACCTATTACCGCCTATCAAACTTCGCTCTAAAAAGTCTGCAACAAAAACTCTCCTAAGTCCTATTTACATTTTACATTATATAAATCTATTGGCCAAAGGTTGAAATAGATCGTTCAACTGATTACATGTCCATCGCAGAATTTAGCATTCGGCCTTCAAAATTAGGAAGCTAACAAAACCGGCCGTAGCTAATCTCCAGCTTTTCGCCCTTCATGGGTTCGGTCTTGGCTGCCTTTGGTTCAATCGTGCTATCGTGGCTGAAGCTTCTTAAGACAAGGCGGTGATTAAGGAGGTTTGGATCTACTGCAAAGATCTGTTGTGCTGGAAATGGTGCAAGATCTGATCCCGCACTAAGATTAGCGGTCACGGTAAGCACTCTAACCATCAAATAACCATTGGAGATATCGATAAGTTACAAAACTGATTTAAAAGTAAGAAATCATGTGATAAATATTTAATTAATTCTAAATTGAATTAAAACATGAAGAATAAAGTTTTATACAAAATATGTCATCGTGCTTGGACTGGTGCAAGATGAGGGTGCATAAAAGAGGTGAAACAGAGGTAATGGTTATAATTTAGGAAGGGGAAAATGGTAAAAAGAGAGAAAATTAGGGGGCTAACAGGCTTGGTCACCTATTTGCAAACCCCCCTAACCCCGAGAGAAGTCCCTGTCCTCAGTGATCCTTGTGGAAGAATCCATGAGGTCAAGCTGGATGATCATGACTTGGCGGACTCCGAAACCCCCCCTAAGTTGGCCCCCGCGTTGTACTTTGAGACGATCCATACTAATGATGGGGTCACGGTGGTTCCTTAGCGCTGGGTATGTGGCTTGGACAGGTTTGGACTCTTGAATCTACTTCGGATGCCCCATTTTGGCCATTACAATGTCACAGATCAGTTGGCTCATCAGTTGCTCACCCTAATTCATGATGGATGCTTGTGGATTTAGGACAGAGTCCCTATTGATGCCGCATTTATCCACAAAATTACAGGCCTTCCTATGCAAGGATCACACCTGTTGGAGAAGGTAGGCAAGAAGTATGACATAGCCACCACTACATTTGTGCGAAATACCTACAATGTGAATCGTAATCAGCGAGGCTTTGTTATCCAGACTATCAATGACCTGGCTACCCAGATGGGTACTAGGCTGTTAGCATATAAACTAATGAGGAAGTGCTAGGTTGCGACTGTCCCTGCCTATGTTATTCAATTAGCTAGCCAGTGTGCTAAGGGAGTCTCTTTCAATTGGGCTCAATGTTTACGAGATGAATTTCTTGCGAATGTTCGCGAATCCGAGGAGCAGGGGACATCCTTCTACTATTCATGGCTATTACTCCTGATAGCACTGGTCGCCTGGGACACCCCTGAGGAGTTGGTCCTCCCTAAGCCCCCCCCAGGAATGTGTGAAGGAGCTCAGTATGCTCATTTATGGGACTCTAAGGATGCACAACGCATTGAGGATAACAAAAATTTTTGGGTCCTATTCTAGAGCAGTGTGGTAGCAGCCATAAATTCCTGACCGCGACTGTCCCTGACGGTATATGAAAAATACAAAAGTGTTGTAGCATTCCAAGTTACCACACACCATATTCAAATCCACAGCCTAAACAATAAGACATGGACGACACTTCCATATATGGTAGCAGATGAAGAAATTAACCTGTTGATCTCGCCATGGCCCCCTGCTTGGAAAAAAGGCTTCACAACCACTCGTGGGGAGACCATGGAGCCTAGCTAGATGGGCTCAAACATAGCCATGAAAAAGGATACACAGCCGCCACAGACCACCACGGCCAAGACTCAGGTAGGGTATGACAAAGAGGTCACCCCTCCCCGCGGTACGAAGCGGTCAGGTGAGCCGGCACCAGGATCCTGAAAGAAACAACACACTCACCACACACAATATGATGCGATGGTCACCCTAACTGACAGTGACCTCAAGAAAATCACAAATGTAGTCACAATGGCTATAGAAGAAAAGTGGGCATCTACAGGGGCACAACATAAGGCCGTGCTTGACATCCTCCAAGATGAGCTTCCTGTCCTTCAATTAAAAATGGATACGCTGCAGACCAGTGTTGGCCAAGCACGGAATCCTTTGGTAACTAGCAGTATAGCACTAGTTACGGAAGAAAGTCATCTTTTTTCTGTACCTAGTGCTGCTCTGGTAGGAACTCAGCTCCACGCAGGAATAGGGATCCAGCTGGACTTGGCTAAGCTGCCCCACGAAGCCTTACAAGGCCTCCACAATGCTGTATTCCAAGAGATTAACCATCACGACCTAAAAATACACCAAGAGTTTCGTACGACCGAGCATACCATCATGCAGTAGGTCGCAAATTTTCTCCTCGTCATTTCACGGCAGGAGGAGCTCGAAACAGTGATCCACCAGCTCTACATGGAGGTTACAGAAGAGATCCCGGCCGTAGCCACGCCTCGGGCTAAAGTAGAAAAATTGGTTCCGGCACCAAAAACGTCTAGGATGGAAATGCATGCCATCAAGACACAGCTGGAGCAGCAAATCACCGACTTACAGGCCAAATTGTAGCTCGAAACGCCTCTGGAAGTACACGCCCAGTGCACTACACTAATAACCGACACGACGAACGTTATTTAGGAGCAGATTTCCCAAGGTGCCCAATTGCTAGAGTCAACCATGTAACTCTGGACTAAGGTCCAACGTGACCCGGTCCTCCGAAAAATCAATCAGGACCTATGACAAAAGGAGGAGGCCTTCGAGCAGGTCAAAGCTACGCTGCCCACCTTGGTGCTTGCACAACACTTGGCACGATTAAAGACCAAAAAATATCTCCAGGATGAGATTGAGGAACTCCGGTGCAAACAACACGTCCTTGTGGAATGTCTGAAACTGTGGGCTGTCGCAGCCCTCTAGATTTTGCAAAATGTAGATGGCATGATCAAGCGACTAACTCAGACACTAGAGAGTGTCACCGCATCAACTGAAGGACCAACCTCTCGGAAACTTGTAGACCTTGCCCAAAGTGCTGCTGCTCAAAGTCAAGAAGTGTTACCTCCAATAATCACAGCCATCAATGCCCTTTATGCAGAAGTAGAAAACGCATCACCACAGTGACTCGGGACGAGTCACAAGATTGTGTTGGGGACTGTTGGAATAGGGTCTCCTACAAGCTGTGAAACTGGTCTGATTTTGTATAATTTTGATTATATTTAGTCTAGTGCAGGGGTTTTGGGGTGGGACAAAGCCCCAAAAGCATTTTAATGGGTCAAAGGGTAGATCTGGAATTCGTAAACCATGGTTTGCGGACCATAGGAAAGATTAGGCTAGATTGTTATAAATAGAGGGAAATTTTGAATTGTAAAAGAAGAAGGTGATGAGCTCTTGATGCGAATTTTGGCTTAGTAGATCTGTTTGGGTTTTTGGGAAAGGACTCCTGCTGGATGTGTGCCCGGAGATCCAGAGTCCTCCTGTGTGCGGACCCTGCTGCTGTGTGCGCAGGTTGGGTTGGGTATTGTGGGAAGGAATTGACGGATTGATGAATAAGAAAGGTTTTTTGAGTAACTGAATCTATGTGTACTATTTATGTGAATCTATGGTAATTAATTTATTATGCGTATTCTGTGTTAAGCTGCGAAAATATTTTGTAAGTTTTTTTACTGCATCTAGATCTATTCTATTATGTTTTATGCAATACTGTGCTACTATCTTAGATGTATATAATTATTGAGCACCGTAGTATAGTTGACCTTGCGCACATGGATGCGAAGGAGACCTATAGATCCTGCTCTGAAATAAGTGATCTAGTCATCACAAAGCCAGACGTAGCTCTTCTTGGCTTACTTATCCTCCCTCACGGTGCAAAAACCTAGTTCCAGGACCCACCCATACTGCTTTGGGTGAGACTTTGACTTGCACAAGTAGGTCACTGCTGAAAGGGCCAGTATTATAGGGGTTTGTTGGCAAACCTTAACCTCTGAACCTGGGTCAGGACCCCTTGAGCCAACATTGATGATAACATTCATGTCAATATCCCAATCCAGACCCAACAATGCAGGGTACAGATCTGAATTATCAACAATTTGAATAACTTCAAAGTTATCTAGTGCCTTAACTCCTTTGATGTCAACTATCACCCTAGATAGTCTACCCATTGGGATAATCTTCTTTTCATTTTACATGCATAGCTGAATGGAAGACCATTCCATCTTAGGTTCTCCCATTTTCTACTAGCTCTACTTTGGTAGTACATTTGCATCAGAGCCTAGATACAAAATGACTTGGTCCATTTCAAACTCACGTATCTGAGCTGTCAGGCCCATCACTCGGCCAATTCTTCTCCTCTTCTTGTAAATTTTATTGACATATTTTTGCTCCATCTGAGGCTACTCTTCTCGGCATAGATATTGATAAAATCTTGAATATTATAAACTGCCTTCTTATTGCGCAGAAGCTTGATACATGCCTACAAAAAAAGGTTTCAACTATGCAGGCTCGACCCCTTCAACGGTATCTTGTGGCATGATTTATTGGTATTTTATATGTGCCAGGTGTTGATGCAAAATAATTGCCTGTCATTTAATTTATCAACCCGGGGGTTTCGTAAGATTGTGAAGCATGCATGCACTATATGTGCTGAAATTATCCTTCAATTTAGATCAATCTAACTACAAAATAACGAAAACCAATTCATATAATCTATGAAATCAAACAATGAAAATGAAATTCAACTAACTTATGAAATCAAGTAATGAAAAGAAAGAAATAAAATTCAAAAGAGAATATAGCGTGCGCAATCACACTTGCACGAATTGAAATTTTAATCTAAGAAAGCATTTCAAAACATGTAAAGGAAAACAACTAAGGTACGTTTAATCACTCCAACATCCAATATGGAGGTATGATAGAATCACCCTCTTGAGATGATGTATAAAAACCGATTATACTTTTTCTTTAAATCTAGGAAAGCAATTAAATCATGCAAAGAGAAAAAAAAACTCATTAATTGCATTCATTAAACATTCAATCATTCAATTTGGAAGTATGATTAAATAAATCTCCTTGAAATGATCTTTAGGAATATTAGTGATGCAACTAAGTGAGGATCTGAAAGAAAAATGTGAAAGCATAAACAACTAATGTATATTTTACTTTCTCCAACATTTCAATATGAAGTACTACCCTCTTGAAGTGCTGTATAATAAGTCAATTATGCCTTAGTTTCTAAATTCCTAGAAAACAAATAACAATGTGCAGAGTTAATTCAATCACTGTATGAATTAGACATTCAACCATTTATTTTAGAATCATCATACTGAAATTGCTTTTAGGAACATCCATTGATACAATTAATTGTTAGTTCCAATCTAAGAAAGTAAATGACATAACAATAAAGAAAGCTAGATAACTGTGAATTCTTATTGCTTCAAAGGAATCCAAGTTTGGAAAATAGATAAGACACTACTTTCTTGAGATGCCATTAGGAAACATAAGATTACACAATCATTCTAAAACTAATACTAAGAAAGCAAATAAACTTTAATCTAGAAAAGCAAGTAAATCTCACACACATTTTAGGTGGCTGATCTAAAAGTATAAGAGATGGTAAATTGAGATGCTCCATAATTAAGTAAACCAAGTCAAAATGAAGGAAAATTCATGAGCAAGGTGACACAATCTAATTTTGTATTCAAAGCTTGAGCATAAATTTAATTTTACACATGATTTGATAGGAGAAAGCTTCCCCTATTTATACAAAAATATGAGAAGCTATCTCTTTAATGAGAGTCCATGAATCTCTCCCTATATCTCTAGAGTTAAAATCCAAATATGAAGTGATAAGGCACATGTCTTCTTAAAGTTACAGTAGAAATAGGAAATTAGACACATATCCTTATGATCCCATGATATTCTCCATCCAAATTCGAATTTGGCCTTAGGAGGCCACATAAGGGTCTTCTAGAAGCTTCTTTTTGACCTACACATGGCAACAAACTCATTCCACTTGTTAGGTATAAGTATGTTAATATTATTTTCTAATTTTTAACCACAAATTCACTTAAAAATACTAGGAATTAATAAATTTTGGAAAAACATAAATGTAATCCAATAGTGGTAATGGTTAAGGTAAATGTAATAAAATGGAGGTGGAGTGAAGGTGATAATATGGAAATGTAAGTGAAAAAGTAATGGAAGTGAATGACAATTTCAAGGCCCAACATACCCCCCAACTGAAGCTATTGCATGTCCTCATGAAATATATTACATTAATTCTTTTTTATCCTTTGAGCTTTGGCTTAACTTTGCATGATATCATTTGATAACTTCATAGTTCTACCAAGTCTTTTAGTTGAATTGCAACATGGTTGGTTCTTGTGTTTCAACCATATTTTGTTGTTGCATTCAATTTTGATCTTTGAACTTTGCATAATGATAATTTGATTATTGTTGCAAAGCATATTTCTATTGGATTGCATCATGGTTGGTTCTTGTGTGACAACCATAATTTTGTTTGTATCCAATTATCTTTTTGAGTACTTTTGAAAAGCCATTGTATGCTCATAATAATAATGTAATAGTTAATATATTTTAAAAGTATGTGGAATTTTAAATATGGTATGAATGTGGGAAAATGTAAATATGAATGTATCCCCCCCAAACTGATGGTATTGACAATTTTGTGAAATGAGGAAAAGAAATGTTTTCTCCAAAAATTATCAATCTAGATTTTCAAGGAATTATATGGTAAAAAGTTAGAAAATGACATAACTTAACTTACCCTTTGGAAATGAGCTGCATGTGTGGTGGCCACAAAACTTTGATCATAATCTTCTTCATGTGGTTGTACAAGTTATGTATAAAAGAGTCAAGATGACTTTTTATTGCTTCTACTAAAACTGCTGAATTTGCTGCAAAATGGTGCTGATTCTGCAGTTGCAGAATGGTGTTGATCTATTGTGGCTACATGTCTTCTTCATTTTCTTTAAAATGATGAAAATGATAGTCTTCATGTCTTCAAAACTTGTTGATTAATTCCTGCTATGTGAATAGATGTTCTGATGTCGAACATAGCAGGAAATTGTTGACTTAGTGGCCATTAATGGCAAATGCCACTAGTCAACACGAGAACTCTCACCATTGATGACAATGAGAGTCAATATGCCCAAAAACATCTTGTTAGGTATGAATAATTTTACTATTTTCGAGTACCTAGAAGATCCGATGAACAAGGGACACTAATGTATTCCCATTGTGCGTCAACAAGAAGACTTGCCATTAAGGCATGAAAGCCTCAAGATGTTTTTTTGCAAGGATTTTAGACTCAAAGGACTATGGACTCAATAATTTTCATTGAAGTAAGGTTTATTTGAGAAATTAAAATGATAGGAGAAGGAAAATGGAAATGGAAGATGAAAATGGAAAATGACAATGGGTAATAAGCATGTAAGTGAGATTCTTGCTTTTAGTTGTGGGTTAGGTGTAGACAAAAAAATAATGGAAAGTGTATGTGAATAAATGAAAATGAACAACTAAGTCTTGTTGGGAAAATAATTGTGGTTTGCCATGAATTTCTTGGTTGGATTTATAATTCAAAAGAGAGAAAAAGTAATGGTCTTGATAGATATGGACATGGATTTGTTCTTATGTTTCTCATGAAATCGGTCCTTTGAAGAACAATTGTGCATATAATTTGTTTCCTTCAATGTTCATTCGATCATCCCAAACCTAAAAAAAAACTTGACATAAAGAACATAAGTGTGTTAAAAAAGAAATGGAAAATTCCTCTTTGATTCTTACACAAAATTTGAATTCCAAAATAAAATAGTTTAAGGAAAATAATAAGTGTTATATTCAGTCCAATACATGATATCGATATCAATCCATTTTTAAGAAATAACCATGAAAAATAAATCAACTCCCTGTTGTCGGATGACTTCATGCAATGTGCTCAGTAATATGATTAGCATCACAAATATTCGCTGTGTCTTGCAAGTTAAAGCTTCATAGAAAAATACACAACAATAATATTTTTAATGCTAAATATTGAGAAATCATCTAAATAATCTTCCAATTGTTCTGCAAGTCATTATTAAATTTGTCAAATTGAACCGTCATATGTGTTGCAATTAGTTATTTATTTATTTTTATTTATTTATTCTTCTTATAAGTAATTTTTTTGGAGATTTCATGATCCCAGTTAAATCTATAAAAAAAAGGTATAATGATGCAATTGATGGATGATCTATTATGTTGGAAAAATGCCAAGTGGAATTGAGCATGTGAAATTTGCTGCAACTCTCTGAATAAATCAAATTGAACTCTTAAACCACATGCCATGTGGAGCAGAGTTTGTTATTAACTTGGATTCTTCTGCTTTCAACTTTCCATGTTTAAAAAATCAAAACAAATCGTTTTTTCCTCACGCAATCTGCAAAATGGAGCTCCAAAGAACCCTTCTTTTCTCCCAAATGGCTGCGAATTTTAGCAAATGAGTATAGTTGACCTAATTCACCCTGTTCCCGAAGAAACACATGTTTTATTTTTTCCTAATTTGCATTGGTTTGCTTAGAAAATGTGTTTTAAAATAAGGTGTTTTTAACAGTTATGCATTTTGTTTTCTGGAAATTACTTCTGCAACAGAACAAAATTGTTGTGGTTTTATTGTTTTATTTGCAGGTTTTGATGTGTAATGGCTTGTCTCTCATAGAGAAGTTCAGATTGATCTCCCTCATTCCAATTACCTGCAATGGAATATGCAATCTTACCTTCAAAAACAGTCTGCAATCTTCTCTTCATAAACAGTTTCTTCATGTGATACACTTTCATTGTCTGTATCTAAAATTGAATCTGCAATCTTCTCTTTATTAGCAATATGAAATTTTTTCTTCAACAACAGTTTCTTCATTCAATACACCTTCATTGTCTGTCTCTACAACTTTTAAAATCGATTTCTAATAACTGTTGCTTGAGGAAAATCGAATATGGAAAAGAGAAGGTTCATTTTTTTACTACAGTGCATGGGTTTTTGTGTGGATTGAAGGCCTGCACATATGCGTAAGGCCAAGCCAAAGGCTAGCCTCATGCATATGCATGAGCCTCCTTTCCATTGACAATTTTATTTTATTTTATTTTATTATGTTTTTTTTTTTTTTTTTGAAATAAAAATTATGCACATGCAATTTCAATAAATCAGAAAAAGTTGAGAGGATGCAAAACATCAAAATTTGCAGAACTGATAAAAGGATAATGACTCAAATGACGATTTTCGATAGAGTTGTAGATTAATTTCTAGCAAAACCTTCTAACGATTTTTTTTTTAAATTTTTAAATTTTTAAATTGACTACTCTGATTTTCTGGTCTTCCAGGTCGCAACGAGGCGCAGGAAGAGAGCATACTAGTCAGCTTCGTCAAATAAATTCATATTTTTCACATACAATTTTTTTTTCTGATGGTGATAAAAAAAAAAGTGAAGTGATTCTTACTACGTCACTGAAATTTATTCAAAATGAATTAATCAAAAAAATAAAATTAAAAAAATTCTAAAATTCTAGCTAAGTTTGGTTTTTTTTTTATTTTTCCTATCTATCTAAAAAAAACTATATATATATTTTTATTTTAAATTATATTCATGCTTCCAATGAAGCCATTTATGGATTAGAATCTTTGAAATATTCATATCCAAACTTGAAAAATATACCTGATTGTTTGTAAGGATACGAAAAATCGTCTTGATCTTTCGATTTGCCGCAAGAATCCCTTGAAGAATTGATGAATGTTGTGGCACAATCGCTTTTTGATACCATTCCTAAATGCAGTCTTTGGGATGCACTCTAGATTATTTGTCCATAAATCGTTAGTAAAATCTAAAAAAAATAAATAAAATACACTCTAGACTGAAATTTAGTTCCTATGCACACTTCCCCGGCAACGACGCCAAAATGTTGAGGCAAAATAATTGCCTGCCATTTAATTTGTCAACATGGGGGTTTTGTAAGCTTGTGAAGAAAGCGTGCACTATATGTGCTAGAAATTATCTTTAAGTTTAGATCAATCTAACTACGAAATAACGAAAACCAATTTATCTAATCTATGAAATAAAATAATGAAAATGAAATTCAACTAACTTATGAAATCAAGTAACGAAAAGAAATAAAGGAAATTCAAAAGAAAATATAGCATGAACAATTACACTTGCAGGAATTGAAATTTTAATCTAAGAAAGCATTTCAAAACATGTAAAGGAAAACAACTAAGATACATTCAATCACTCCAACATCCAATATGGAGGTATAATAGAATCATCCTCTTGAGATGATGTATAAGCAATCGATTATAATTTAGTATTTAAATCTAGGAAAGAAATTAAAGCATGCAAAGGGAAAAAACACTCATTAATTGCATTAATTAAACATCCAATCATTCGATTTGGAAGTATTATTAAATCAATCTTCTTGAAATGATCTTTGGGAATATCAGTGATGCAACTAAGTAAGGATTTGTTAGAAAAATGTGAAATTATAAACAACTAATGTATATTTGACTTTCTCCAACATTTCAATATGAAGTACTACCCTCTTGAAGTGCTGTATAAGAATTCAATTATGCCTTAGTTTCTAAATTCCTAGAAAGCGAATAACAATGTGCATATTAAATTCAATCACTGTATGAATTAGAGATTCAACCATTCTGTTTAGAATCATCATTTTAAAATGGCTTTTAGGAACATTCGTTGATACAATTAATTGATAGTTCTAATCTAAGAAATTAAATGACAAAACCATAAAGAAAGCTAGATAACTGTGAATTCTTATCGCTTCAAAGCAATCCAATTTTGGAAAATAGATAAGACACTACTTTCTTGAGATGCTATTAGGAAACATAAGATTACACAATCATTCTAAAACTAATACTAAGAAAGCAAATAAAATTTAATCTAGAAAAGCAAGTAAATATCACACATTTTAGGTAGCTGATCTAAAAGTACGAGAGATGGTAAATCGAGATGCTCCATATGTAAGTAAAAACAAGTCAAAATGAAGGAACGTTCATGAGTAAAGTGCCACAATCTAATTCTGTATTCAAATCTTGAGCATAACTCTAATTTTACACATGATTTGATAGGAGAAAGCTTCCCCTATTTATAAAAAAGTATGAGAAGCTATCTCTTTAATCAGAGTCCATGAATCTCTCCCTATATCTCTAGAGTTACAATCCAAGTATGAAGTGAGAAGGCACATGTCTTTTTAGAGTTACAATAGAAATAGGAAATGAGACACATATCCTTATGATCTCATGATCTTCTCCATCCAAATTCGAATTTGGCCTTAGGAGGCCACATAAGGGTCTTCTGAAAGATTTTTTTTTACCTACACATGGCAACAAACTAATTCCACTTGTTAGGTATAAGTATGTGCATATTATTTTCTAATTTTTAACCACAAATTCACATAAAAATACTAGGAATTAATAAACTTTGGAAAAACATAAATGTAACCCAATAGTGGTAATGGTTAAGGTAAATGTAATGAAATGGAGGTGGAGTGAAGGTGATAATATGGAAATTTAAGTGAAAATGTAATGGAAGTGAATGAAAATTTCAAGGCCCAACACTAGGTTCCGTGGAGTCCTTCTTTGCTGCAGCAAAGGTTTCCCTCTCACTTTGTAGATTAAACCCTTCCTTTTTCTCAGGATCTCTCCATACCTGAATATCAGTGACAGGTCTCTTACCTTCTTCTTTATCTTCTGATCTAGGTTCTACACTTCTTCTGGTCACAATATTTACAGTAGGGTCTTCAATGCACGGTTCCACTCTCATCATTTGAAGATTCGGTTTGGGTATCTGCAGTTTCTTTTCCTGCATTTTTGCAAACAATACAAGGAAATATTCAAGAACATGATCAAACTGCCTACAATAACTTCAAGATTGTTATGTTGGGTTTGGTCAATCATGCGCATAATGGCCAAGCTCTCCACAATTATAAAAAATGAGTTATCCCCTTCCTCTACCATCTCCTCCTCTTCTTCCTTGTCCTCTTCCTGGGAATCCACTGTGCCAAGATGATGAGGTAGGTGAATCGGGTACTCTACCTTAGACCTTCAATCTATACGAATAAGGCTGCTTATTAATTATATAAAATATGTGACAATTATTCTCATCATGTCCCACAGATAAATAAAATGTGCAGCAAGGTTTCTGGAGCTCCAAAATATATTTACCAATACTAGGGCACAAGTGTGTCATGTGCAGCACATTCGCTTGAAAAATTTCACACCATTGTTTGGGAACCTCACTAGGTCCTGCCCCATTTTTAATCATACTTGGTCCTCCAATTGCCAGATAGTTATTATATACATGACATTGATCCCTGTGATGCCCTTCAACTTTACAGCATGTGCACCATACTCCTGCGCACATATCCTTTTCTTTCTCTTTTCGCAGAGTTTTTATTTCTAAGTGTAATGAAGTAAACTGAATTTGGATTTGTTGAGCCCCAACTTGTGTAGCTCGTACATGTGAGGCTTCTAACTTCATGGCGATCTCCACAGCTTTAGGCTGTGTCACTATCTTATGCTGGTTTAAGGATTGGCGTAGATGCGACAACATCATAGAAATGAACCATTCTTTGTGCTGTGTGTAATTGAAAGTAAGCCCTTCATCTGTGATGGTGCACTTCAACCATTTATCTGCCTCCCATACATATTCATTCAATTCTTGGTGGATCTCCTTTAATTCAGTCACCAATTGAGAATACGATTTTGGCTTTTTGAACTTCTCCTTTAATGTGGTCTTAAGCTCATCAATCATTTCATTAGGGTTTGTTTCCATATAACTCATGTACCAATCCAATGCGCATTATTGAAATGCAGTAGAAAGTTGTGCTTTCTTAATAATATTGTTATTGATCTGCTACACTATCCACACAGCATCTGCGACGAGCTAGAGTTGTTCAACATCTTCATTTCCAACAAATTTTAAATTCTGTAGCTTTATGGAAGTATCCATATCGACTTCTGGTGGTGGAGGTAGAGGGGGAGTGGATGACTTGTTAGTGTGAGATAAATTTGGACGTGGAGTGGATGGGATCTGAACTATGGAAAATGATCCAAAAATGCTTTGATCTTGCAATCCCTCTTCTTATGAGTGCGTAGATTAACTAAAGCTCTTCTAGACTCCTCATAACTGCCAAATTTACGTTCGAAAGGGCTATAAACAAAAGCTTCTTCTAGGTATAGCCTATAAGTTTTCCCGCTGTACGTAGTCAGGCCTCTTCGGGACATTCACTCAATGTGGATGCACTGAGTAACCTTTTCACAAAAAATCATTTTAATCTACAGTTTAAATGAGCGCATAAAATTACCTCTAGGGCCATTGAAAAATCTCCTTTTAGCTTCAGAATATGACACAAAATTATCAATAGAAAATTTAGTCACAAACCCACTCAGAACGTTGTTAATCCAATAATCTATTGTGCTAGTAATTTTATTTCTAGATTTATCCAACTATTGAACCAACTCAAGAGTCCACATGGTGATTGCGTTATCCTTTGCACAGGTATCAATCTTAGCAATCCGAGATAACCATTCTTGTAACTTAGTTGTAAAGGAAGCAAAAAAAAAATTTGTGGACCTCTGTATAGATATATAGTTGCTCCCAATCCTCAATATACAAATTAGTGTTTCAAATTTCTTGGATTGAAAATTCGTGCACCTTCTTATCCAACCAATATCGTAGTTCATTCTTCATCAGTGCCACACCATCAAATCTCCCTCAAAGAGATCCTGGTCCTAACCACAAAACCATTTGTTGGCTTGAGGGGTCCTGACCCAGGTTCAAAGTGTTCTACGCAGCCAAAAGAACCATCCAACTACTAGCCCTTTCAGTAGTGATCTGCTTGGGAAAACCAAAGACTCACTCGAAGTAGTATGGGTGGTTTTTGGAACTAGGTTTCCTGACTGTGAGGGAGAGTTTGATGTGGGTTTTACCCTTAATTATCTGATATAATGCTTATTGGTCTACACAAGACTTCACAGTAACCTAGATCTGAATGCAAATAAAAACTCTTAACATATATGCGTAAAGATATCATTATACTTCAGTCAGATCTAACTTATTAGTGCAGAAAAAACACTTGTGAAATCACAAAATCTAACCAAAATTATACCAAAAACTTGACCTTAGGGGACCCCATCCCAACAGCCATATAAGATATCAATTTGGTACTTAGTGTTTAGTGGATTTATGCCATTGGGGGATACACTATTGATTAGAGGATAATGGGTATGGAGTTCACATATCATGATAAATCTAAGGTAGTTTTGCGGGCCATGCATCAATATCCACCCAAGATGGTATAATTTTAGAGTATGGAGGAAATTTTACGACTTGGAAACATAGAATGGGAAATAGAGTGCTACCTTTCTAACAAAAATATAGTTGGAGCAGCCTTGACAGTATCCAAATGACATTCAAGTAATACTCCTGAAACATAAAAAATATTCAATACTACAAATTTAGTCAATTTCAATGGAATATGGTCTTTATTTTTACCCCTTGTTGTCACAACTTACGAAAAATATGGATTTCAAAAAACATTGCTTGTGGTAACATAAAATTTTTGACATCTGTAGTTTTCATCAAAATTGTGATGCCTTAGTCATTGAAGCCAGATTTTTTCATTGGAATTGTGAAACAAATTGTTGATGTAACCTTATTCATCGAAGCTAGAAATTTTTGTTGAAATACCTTTCCATAACCATCATAAATTCAACAATCATAGTGTTGGTATAGCAACACCTATCTGACGACCATCGTCATAATAACCTACACATCATCATCAAATGACTGAGGGAAAGTGGGGTTGGTATACCTACATATGATGTTTTTATCTGACAATGTTTCCATATTATCTTGGTAATATGTTGGCGTAATCGTTGTTGGAAGACCAAAAACAATTTTACAAGGCCTGCACAATATCATCCGATGACCGATCGAATTTTAGGTTTGTGCACTGATGCCTTGTTTTTATTTTGACACACACACACACACAAACACACACATATATTTAGTAACCCTCGTTTACGAACAAAAAGTAGCTAAGTGGGACCCCTTGCAGTGTTTTTGAAAATGTTGGGGGGGGGGGGTGGTGGGGGAGTGTAGTTTCTGCTTTCTATCTCAACTGTTAATATTTCATACTCATTGTTTTTTTCAAACCATTTAACACATACCTCACCCATGTTAAAAATCAATGATCATGGGGCCCCGCATACCATAGATTTAGTTGACTACTGGGAATTAGAGTCATCGAACACTCTTATATTTGGAAGAAGGATAAAACTTGGTAAGTGTCCACTTGCACTCCATGTATAATTAACCTCTTGAACCTAACTACTTCTCGATATTCCTTGAATCCAGAAAGTGTGATTTGTGTGTTATTCACCTTGACAACTCTCACGATTTTTCCACACTTAATCTCGAAATCAAGCCAAATTGTTTTTAAGATGCATTCCACATTTTTTCAAGTTAAGTCACAATCGAGATATGTAATAGCATGGTTATCCTGATGATGTGTTTGTGTAGATTCAATTTTTTTGAACTGTTGGCTACAATAATTTAAGAAAAGTTTTTTAAAAAATTGAAAACTAAAATATTTCCCAAAACTATATCTCTTAGTGTCATGCCTTAGCACCCCAAGAACTGCAACTGTTGGATCTGGCCAAATGATAATAAACCTTCAACCTAATTACAAAGTTAAATCATATGTGATCAAATAAAACAACTAAGTGTGGTTCACAATAAATAGAAAATGTAATTAAGGACCCTCCTAGCTTGAAATCATACCCCATCATGCTATAGATGGCGATTTCATATCCCCTAGTGTCATAGAATTGTCATTAAGGCTAATCTAGAGGTTAGTATGTGTGCTTGACATGCGCCTTCCCTATCTGGGTAGGTCGATCTTTGTACGGAAAATGGTTCTTTTTTAAAAAATTAATATTTACTCGAGATCACAAAAGGGTCACAAGGCTGGTAAATTCATTGCAATTTAAGATTGAATTGATTTCTCAAGCATGGGAAATTTTTCCCGTCAAGATTAAATATAGCCATGCGAGGACCATCATGATATGGATGGTGACTTCATATCCCCTGAATTATAGCATCATCATCAAGGCTAGTCTGAAGGGTAGTATACATGATCGACATGCACCCTCCCTCTCAAGGTAGGTCAATATTTGTATGGACGATAGTTCTTTGCTAAAATTTTAATATTTTCTCAAGCTCATAGGAGCATTGTAAGGCTGGGAAATTTATTGAAATTGAAGGTTGAATCAATTTCTCAAGCATTGGAAAAATTTCCCTTCAATATTAAATATATCCATGCGAGGAATTCAATGATCCAATTTAAATTATCCCCTTGTAGCATTGGGTTTTCCTCAATTGGATATATGTGCCTTTATAACTTAGTCAAAGCTCTAGAGAGTGGATAATTTTGTGCTTTCCCTAGAAATATCCACTCTCTCATTCTTTCTCATCTTCTCCTCGTGTGCAATCCTCCTCCCTTTGCGCTCTCTGTTTGTCAAGTTTCCCTCCCATTTTTTTATGATTGTAGTCCCACTCTTTTTTTTTTCAAGAAGCTCATGCTCCTTGAATTAGTGCCCCTTCCTCAGGGCAAGAATAAACACGCACCATTTCGACTCCACCCTTACAACATCAGGCAGTTCGAATATCTGTGAATATTGTACTCATCCTCTCATTTCCTAGAATGCAACAGATGATGATGTCCATCAACATATCTATTATCTTTATAACTAAATTTACTTCCTCATGGGAAAAGTGGAGCAAATCAAAACCCATGTACAATAGAAAGAAGATAAGAATGAAGCATTATGTTGCCAGATTGTTGATCTCCAAGCTCATCATAATAAAAAAGAGTAGGGAAATAGAAGTTTTGGAGCCCCATCAGAGACAATTGAACCCGCTGCTTGAGGAATGGTTTCTTTTTGTAAATTTTGTATTTTTGGGGGTACTAAGACTAAAGTGAAAAGGTTTTCACACATATCAAAGTTTTATTTGACATATATGTAAATATGGTAAATATGTTTTAAGTGGAAAGTTTTTTGGGGAAATGTGATCTATTTGAAATATGTAAATACTCATTTTATTTAATAAAAAGATGTTAGTTTTTTTTCTTCCTGAAAAAATATAACTCTAATATTGTATGTTTACTTTAGGTTTTTATAAGAAGGTCTCAAGTGTTTGTCCATGTTATCTCTTGTTTAAATCTCTATGGGGTTTTTTTTTGCTATGTACCGACACACACTTAATATCAACCTAATAATATGTGTAAAAAAAAAACTTCAAATATATCATACGAAAACCAAAAAAGATATCAAAATTTTTATATTCATAACAAAAACATTTCCAAAACAAGTGCTACATAGTACCTAGTCCTTGTTGCTTAGTTTAAATATAGCTAAATTAAAATAAAAACAATTAAAAACATAAATAGTGCATGAATAGTTTATTTTAATAATATAGTTGCTATTTCTTAGATCCATAATCGTATCCATGCAAAAAAGAAAAGGCACTTTGAAAATACATATAGAATAAATGACATGGCACAAAAAAATGATTTGACCAAGACATGGATAATCGTTTCCAGCAAGTAAAAGCTATGTTCAATAGTTCTAAATATGTATTGATATACGAGTTGATTAATTTCTACTTGTCACTTTAATTTTCTCATTACATATGGAAATTTGACGGCATGAAATCAACAATGAATTTTTAATATATATTATTTAAAGAGAAATGAACGTATTGGAGGGGCTAGTTGATATAGACGACTAGCTTGGTTGAGTCGGGGATTTAAATTATAAATTTGGTCGATTCTCTAGTCAGTCAAGGGTCTAATTTAGATAGGTTAAGTACGTCGACTATCCTAGTCGAGTGAAGAATTTGCATTGTAAATTCAGTTGATTGTCTAGTCAGTCAAAAGCCTAATTTAGATAGGTTAAGTCGACTATCCTAGTAGAGTTAGAAACCTAAATTATAAATTCAGTTGATTCTTTTATTAGTCAAAATTTAAATTCAAATAGGTAAATTCGGTTCTAATAGTTAAAATACTATAACTGTCTCGACTGAGTATATATATATATGATAATGTATATATGAATGTACTAGTTATGATTTGCTTCTCAAGAGATCATAATATAATATACTTCATTTCTAGTTCTTTACTACTTTGTGTCATTTCCTTTACTATTATGTTTCATATGTTCATGTTAGTTCGTGCCCTTTCTACATGTAACAAATTCCCACTATCTATTAGACTACAATAAAACCACATGAAAAGGGTTCAAAGATTTTCAAATTTTTTCTACAAGGCTAATGTTGTATCTTCTTTGGAGATTAATGAATATGAAGGCTATTTGATTCCAATTTATATGGTGTGTTGTGCATTCACATGGTGTGTTATGCATTCTTGAGTGAACCCAATTCACATGTGTTGTGCATTGTGGACATTTTAAGTGTTTTGAATGTAATTGTTCCTTGAATATATATTGCTTTATGAAATTGGTTATGTTTTCTCATTCAAAATCATATGTCCAAAAACAAGTATGAAAGAATTCATTCATATCAATATGTATTTTTATATATCAAAGATATTATACAAGAATATGCCTTATACAATACATTATAACATTGCACATCCTCATAAAAAATTTCCTCTTCTTATTATGACCTAAAAAATTCTTAATTTTTTCATCCAATTTCAAATTTTCATATTCTACTCGGGTTTTTCTGAGGATGATTCTAATTGGATCCTCTAACACATTACACTCCTCATCATGATGTTCTCACAGATTCGAGAATGCTGTGGGAGAGCATCACTTACAAAAACTATTAAATTTATATGGCTAGTTATTGAATATCATTAAAGTGGTTTTTTAATAATAAGAAATGCCTCTACAATGTAATTATTTACTTGGTGCACTAGTTTACCCCGTTACAATGATTTCCTCCTGCTCCTCTTCTTTAAGGATCCTCTTGAATGGAATGCTCTACCCTTTAAACCACACAATTTATAAGTAGAAAATCATAAATGAATAACTAAAAAAATTACAAGTACACAATTTATAAGTACAAAATTATTAAGTGTATGATTAATATACAACCATTGTGGGCCTCACCCATCAATGCAATATCTTGGGATTTCACCCCACTGTCATGGGGTTCCTCTGGAGCACCAAACTATTATGGATCGTACGCACTATCAGAGGACTTCTGCTCAAAAGTCATGGGATCATTTATATTTGTTCTAATCCCTTGCTAATTAAAGCAAGTCAACACATTACATTTATGTATGATATCAAACATGATTGTATTTCAAAATTAATGAAAGTTTATTATGGATGGAATTTTATTTATCATGTCATTCATAATGGATCTCGGGGTTTTCCCCATGATTTATCGATGATCAACTATGGGTTGAAATTCAAAATTAAAAACAATTGAGAGGTATTCCTTCATGGCTTCAGTTATGAATTCATCACCCTGAATTGCATAAGAGTATTAATTTTTGTTATTTTCTAGTGCAATTACCATAAAGTTGGAAGGGGATATAAAAAATAATATGGTTAAGTTGTTCGGATACCTACAATTCATGCATGTAGCTTAAAATAGCTACCCTGGCTTGTTTTGTTGCCCATGTTTGTTAAGCCTTGCCTTGGTTTCCTTCGAAGTGTCAGGGAGCCTATGAAAAGTTTCAAGTATGTTATATACCACAATTTTATTCAAAACTAAAGAAAAATAAAAGTATTGAATTCAATATGTAATTTATACCTTGCTTCACCAGGTGGTGTTTTTCTTTATTTTTTCATGTGCTTCCTCTCTGCATCCTTGATGAGGCCCTTCCATTCCATCTCAAGAATCATGGGAGGGAACTCATACCTAGGCTTATGTCCCAAGTTAACATTATACTGGTCTCGTACATATTTTAAATGTTTTATAATTTTGGTAGTGCCCTTGATTTTATTGAAGGTATTTAACTTGATTAGATCTTAAAGGTAGTTCATCAACTTCTTTTTTAATATTAGTGTTTTGGAAATTCCACCTTTCACGTATGGTGGGCCTAAAACTATTTAACGCTTTGTCTTCCATTTTTTATGAATTTTTTTTTTTACTTGCATGCAAAAAGATAGAATCGTTATTTTGAAAACAATAATATAGATGGCTTATGTTTGAGATACACAACCTGAAATCGTTAAAACATAAAAAAATACCCAGATGTTTCAATGTTTTTATTGGAATTCCTTTGTCATTAAAAAAAATGTGCACACAATTTTCCCCACGCTCTTAACACATGATGCTCCAGGAAATATAACCATTATGACATCAGAAATAGGGTCACCTCTGTCACTGCCTAATCCAAATACTAGCTGCGTGTTTTTCTCAAGGGGCATTTGAACATGGGTAACAACCAATGGTGTAGACCCATTTTCAGTTATAGGAGTATGGCTACTCAAAGGTGGAGAAGCGAATAAGTGCCTCGTAGATATATGTGGTGTTCTTGTTCTGGATAGATGCTCATGTCGTATCTCGAAAGTTCCATTAGAACCAACATTTAGTTGAGGATCAACTAACTGATGTAGGTACAAAAGTTCCTACAAATAACCCTATATAAGAAAGAAAATTATATTTCAATTAGATAATGTAAAAGGTAATTTTTTTTTTCATAATTGAACTTATGATATAAAAAAATAACTTTAAAATATGGTTATTACCTTGTACATCTTAAGATATTCATTCAATTCCTTAATCCTAGCATTTGTTGCAGAGCTTTGATCCCTACTATGATTCAACTCCATAATTTTTTTGTTCATTTTTTTCACATGCTTTGTTATTGTGACCTAGATGTTTGGGGATGACCACACGTCTTCCTCATCAAGAAAATCGTCATCTTCATGGGGCTCAGACTATAAATTTCAACAAAAGTAAATTTAATATTTCAATTATATAAAAAAATAAAAAAAACCGCATTAAATGTAAGTAAATTTTTTGAATCATTTACTTCTGATTATGCAGGTGATTTTCCATGTGGATCAACCTTCTGCATAATTATATAATTAGAGTCGTGAAATATTTTAAAAAAATGTTAAAGAATATGTATTAACATAAATATTTAATTTATGGGCATGTAAACACATACAAATATGAGGAATAAAGGACTAGTACTATAGCATACATGTGAGTAATTATTAGATTTTCAAACCCATGTTTTTATTGAAAAGGGCCTGCATAAATGGGACTATGAGACAAGTAAAAAATAGCACAGATTTGAGTTAATATTTTGTAGATGTAGCTAGATAGATATAAAATAAGGAAGTTATGGGCCTTTTATTTTGATAACTAAAATAAGAACAACCACAAAGTAAGCTATTAAGATTCTCAATAACAATTATAGATCAACTATTATGGTTATATTGTTCACCCACAAGAAATAAATTTTAGATTGCATTAGGGAAGAAAAAATTTGGAGCATAAGCATGGTTCAGTCCTAAGTAATTATGATAGAGTTACAATTTTGTGAATGTTGGACATTGGATTAACCAACGCTCCCCGTGTGTTTCACAACATGAACTCATTAGGGAATTTTGAGGTCTAAAATGGGCCTCCTAAGCAAATTATAAAATAATAGTGGAAATAATCAAATTAGATTAGATTAAATCATTAAAAATTAGAGGGAAAAAAGAAAAAACCACTTTTTCAACTCATGTTTTCAACTTATCTCCTTATGAGTTTACTCAAATTTCAAGCGAGAACAATTTTTGGATGTAGAATTTGATTCCTCATCCAAGGAGTACTCATATTGCATACTTTCGATGGATCCTACTACATAAAAAACGTGATTGCAATCACATTTTTTCATGTATTTCTCATTTTTCATGCAGCATGGTCCATCAAACGTGTGCAACATGGGTAATCCTTTTACGAGGAATTAAATTTTCCATCCAATAAGTATTCCCTCTTGAAATTTGAGTAAAATTTAAGATAAATTGCAAATACAAATTGAAAAAGTAGTTTTATTATTTTATTATTTTTTATTATTTTTACTTTTTTACCCCAAAAATGGTGAATCATGCCACATGGTTGACATCATCATCTTGAATCCTATTGGTTCTTATAAATTTTATTTTGGATTACATTTTTCTTAGGAGGCTCATTTCAGACCTCAAAAGTTCTCTAATGAACCTACTCCCATGGATCCTTATCTCTAGTGATGCAATGTCGACTAATTCCTGCAGCTTTTGGTCTAACAACAGTCATGATTCCCAACAATTGGTATAATATCTTGGTTCCTTTAGGAACATATTAATTGCTCAAAGGTAGATCAAATGGAAATAATGACTAATTGATTTTGACTAACAAAAAAAGGAGTTCCATTCTTAAATGGATCAAACTATGAGCTTTGGAAGATTAGAATGGATGGTTATTTGATGGTAATCAATGAAAACATTTATTTGTATATGATATATAGAGATAGGAATGAGTTGAATACCAAATCCAAGGATATTTTCATGAAATGGTTGTCTAAATCAGATTCCTATAAAGTGAGGCATTGTGAGTCAGAAAATGAAATTTTGGACAATATGTAATTTCGATATCGAGGAGAAAGGTATACATCTCAAGAGGAGGTCAAAGAACCTTGCTGCTAAAGCAATGAACCTAAATCTATGGGCTACTAGTGATAATAAGAAAATAAAGAAAAAGGAGAAGGCATATAAAAGGGAAGATGCTCAAACAAATGGAGATATTTCTTTGTGTGATAAAACTACTGATCTTCACTCCGAGGATGGTGAAGAAGGAGACTTGGATGAGAGTCCATGATTCTTATATGGTAAGCTATTGCTTTGTGATAAATGTAAAGAAATAGGTCACTTAGCCAATAAATATTCATATTCTTCTTTTGAAGATAAAGATAGACATACATCTAGTTATTGTGAAGAGAGACCTATATTAGTAGCAATAGAAAATGAGGGATCCTAGGAGGAATAATAGAGATCCAGAGTGTGCTCATCCATAGGAGAAAATAAGAGTACCCCTATTAGTGACGAATATAGAATACTCCTCAAACCCGTGGAGGATTCCATGGGAAAAGAGATGGTTCTATATCCCTGTGGTGACTCAGCTAGCACCTCTTATGGTGAAGAAAAAAATCTAGATGAAAATACCTATTTTAGAAAGAAGTTGATCTCTGCTCTAAATGAGATCAAGGACGTATCATAGGCAAATATCATGCAAGAGTAACAATTGAAAATTTATGATCTTGAGAATGAAAATTTGATAAAAAAATAGTTGATCTAAATGCTCAACATGAAAAGGCTAGTAGGTAGAGTGGCATGTTTACCAAACAACTAACTGATAAAGAAGCTTACTATGATAAACTACAAAGTGAAGTAGTCTCGTTGAGAGATGACCTAGAAAGTGAAAGTGAAGATTTGTCTCAATATCAGAAGTTTGAGGAGAGATATAAAGTCTTGGATGCAATTCTTTCCAAGAAAATATCCCATCTCATCAAGGAAGGATTGGATTTCAAAGAATAAAAAAGCTCCAAGAAGAAAAAGGATGAAAGGTCAACGACCCAAGTAAGGGTAGTTGAATTTTCCAACAACAAGAAGGGTAAATAGGTTTTGGACAACAACAAAAACAAAGAAAGAATTGAAAAAAAGAGAAGAAAACAAAGAAATAGAAGGATAAGAAGAAATAAAAAGTAAATAAATATAAGAGAGCCAAGTAGTTGCAAGAAATATTGCAAGGAAACATTCTAGACAACCATTGAAGGCAAATGAAGAACCAACAAAGGTCATTTCCCACTCAAGGACAAATTCCTCAAGGTAAAGGTTTATTCAATACTCAAAATAATTTTTATGGCTATTGTTTTTCTTGCAATAATTTTTTATATAAAGCCATATAATGTAGATGGAATGCAAGAAAACAAGATATGTTGGGTAGAAGCAACCCAAGGATGCGTAAAGTGGCTAGGAGAAGGCGTTTTGGTAGGAGTAGTGGTGTTGATAATATTGTTGTTAGTGATAGTAATTCCTTTTCCCCATTATTAAGAAATATTGAATGCTAAAATTGTGGGAACTTTGGGCACAAGGAAGTGTTGAAGAATGTAACTAGGTTTGGTCTTCATAAATTATAGTTGAGTAAATACTTATTGTAATTGTCAAAAGAATAAAGAAAATAAATTTATATTATTATTGAATGACTTATTAAATCATGGGTTTCATGCTTGGGTCATATTTATTTTAGGTCGAAGTCACTTGTGGACTTCTAGGTTTTATTCCGAGTATATAAGATTATTACAGATTTAAATTGATCCATATTGGGATTTTGAATCATGAAATTAGGTCAAGTATTGAGTAAAATATAATTTATGAAGCCTCCACATCAAGTTGGCCTAAAGGTGATCAAGTCGGCCTCAACTCATGGAATTGAACTCATCAGAAGCCTACATATACAGTGAATTCAAACTCACTTGAAGACATAAAATCTGCAACATAGAAATTCGACCTAGAAGCTGGGACAAGGAGAAATTGAGAAATATTGGAGAAGGAATTTTTGGGTTCAATTTTGTCCACACTTATAGAGTTGAAGAAAATCAAAAGTTTTTCACTACTTATCTCACTACATTCCGATCTATATTTTTATAGATTGAAGTTCCCAAAGTTTTGTTGTTGCAGTTGCTGCACCAATTGCTGCCAAGTTATTGCTGCTAAGTGAAGGAGAAGTAGAAGGTGATTCTGTTGGATGTTGTTTCTTGGAGAAGTTGTATTGGGCATAAATCAAAGTCTTGGAAGCTAGATCAAAGTATCTACCTCAAGATCAAAGTCTCAAGAAGCAAGATTGAAGTTCCAGCACTGTTGTTGCTCCTACTGCTACCAGATTCAGGAAGGATCACAAGAAAGGCTAACTTGGTGTGGAGGAAGTCCAGTTCAAGGTCTAGAGTGTCAAGAATCACTATTTAAAGGAATAATTATCTTGACTGGGTTTTCCCCTTGAGGGGGGTTTTCCCGTGGCTGCTGGCCTACATATGGTGTCTTTGATCTATGTGTATTTGATTTGATATTTTCTTGATGAAATAATATGAACAAAGATAAGAAGAACACAATAATAAATGAACAATATCACAAGTAAATAATTAATAACAAGATGATATTTCTTCCTTTCTGATTCTCTAACATGGTTTCAGAGGTTTGGTGAAAGAAGAAGAAAAATTCAGTGTCAAGGACTTGATGAAGGAAGGAGTTCACTGGAAGAACTAAGCCTTCACTATCTTCAAGAAACATGTATAACACTATCAAGGGAGAGAAAAATATTGAAGGAGCTAAAAATTATAGGTCCTAGAAGAAAATGATTGACATCATTCTTGAAAAGAACAAGGTCTTAGATCTAGTCAAAGGAAAAACGAGAATACCTACAGAAGAATCAAGTGATGTTGATAAGGTGAAGTACAGAGATTTGGAATTGGTAGCTATGGCTTTGATGGTTGAAGGCATAAAGGACAATATTGTCCCCTGGATAGAAAATATTTATCATACTTAATAAATGTATGAGGCTTTGTCAAAACTACTCACTATCAAGAACATTGGAAAGGTGGCAAGCCAGAAGAATGATCTAAGAACTGTTAAGATGACAAAAGAGGATATTGTTTCCTCTTTCTTTGTGAAAATAAAAATTATAAGGGATGACCTCCTTTCCATTTATGAAATAGTGCCAGATAAAGAACTAGTAATTGTAGCCATTCTGGGACTACCATCTTCTTCGAGTTCCTTTGTATTAACCCTCAACAATTGGAAAGAAACACCCAAATTTGAAGAGCTATGGACAACATGCAGTCAAGAAGAGTTAAGGGTATCCATGGTAACCAACAATGAAGAAGTATCAAATGCTTATGTTTCTCATGATAGAGGAATATTCAAGAAGAAATGGGCAAATAAGAAGGTTTAAATGTTTAAGATAGAGTGTTATCAATGCCACAACATGGGACACTATAGAAGTGATTATCCTAAAAATTCCTGGAGCAGGAAGAGAAATAGAGATCATGAAAACATGGCTGAAGAGATATCATATCCGAACAAAGAAAATATTGAAGAACAACTAAGGGACTTGCACTAGTAAATCCACTTCCATCTTATGTTTCATTTGTATATTTTATGGAGTATAGGTTTAACATATTCTTGGAAATATATTTCTTTGATTTATGGGTGGGAGCCCACGTCAGCTCCTCAAGGTAAGTATCTCATTCCCTAAATTGGTCGTCATGTACTTGTTTAATATTTTGATTATATTATGTACTAATCACTTGTCTACCTCTATTCCTTGTCTAGGAATCAATTTGTTGAATGTCCAAGGGTCATGGAGAAGGCTCAAACAACAAGGCCACACAAGTCAAAAGGTTTTTCAAAGAATCAAAGGTATGTCTTGAAATTTATAGTATTTTTAATGTTTTTGAAATATCTATTTCATATGTTACTAACTGTTGATATGTCTAGCACTACTAAATCCTAAAAGGATTCTTGTTTGCAATGAATCACCACCTAATGATTATACCCACCTTATACACCTCAAATTTCCTATATAGAACCTTAAGGAGGTTCTATAGAAAAACATAACCTAATGGTATGATGTTGACATGTGAAAACCTAAACCTATTTAGGGTTATTTGTGAGAATTGTTATTCTAATTAATGTTTTGATAATGTCGAGTTTGGGATTTCTATAATATTATGGAAGCTCTAAACATGGTTGTGTTAATATGATGCTGTTCGAAATCTCGAACCTTGAAGTCTAAAATAATAGGGATGTGCTTTGACAATGGATTGAATCCTTGGGTTTTAGGTAGGTCTATAGGCCAAATCCCTGCTATGTAAAGTCATAGGAGTGAAACCCTAGGTATGTGTTCTCTTGAATGAATCCCTAGCCTACTATAAGTCAATATGTGTCTAATTTATAAGTTTTGACTAATTATGATCGCCTAGATATGTGTTTTGACCCATTTTCTAATGATCTTAAGGATATAGGGTTTGGAAACAAACCTTAGTCAAGTTTTAAAAGATCTAGGATGATGATTGCAAAGTCTAAGATCTATAAATGGATCCTAGAAATGATTAAATTCTCTAGTATGTATGTTGATATGATAAATGTTAAGAATTTATAGATGGTGAATATAGAGCTTACATTGAATCCTAGTGGTTGTCACTTATGATGTGTTTATTGAATTCTAGGATCTATATTAAATCGTAGGAGAAGCTCTTCATGATATAATTTGATAACTGATTTGAAATCTAGAGTCTGCAAATAACTCTAGTGAAATATAATCATGTTTGAGTTGTGATTAATCTTGATTGAATTTATTATATGAATTCCAGGATGTGTATGAATCATTAGTGAAAGGTCTATCATGTGAATTTTAAATATTGTTAGATATCTTGTATATTGGTTCTAGGGTTTACTATATGTTGTAGCAAGTTAAGAATAAAAGACATTGTGAAGTAGTCTAGTGTTTATGATAAAATTTCTTAGCATAAAGGTTGAAGAGTATATGTCTCTTGTTTGGGTACTTGATATGTATAAAGTTGAAAATACTTCCGTGACTCTAATATGGATAAATTTAAGCTTCTATAGTTTTGGTTGTACTTGTTGTTTAAATTTGTGTAGGTACATCATAAAGATGATAAGCTGATACATATGATGAAAATTATGGAAGCCATGAAAGGTTATCCAACAACTAAAGAAGAAGTTAAGTGTCCCTAGATTAAGAGGGAGCCTGGATAAGAGTTGTTCTCCCTAGATTTAATAGAGAGTCTAGATAAAAATGGTTATTATTCTCTACTTAGTGTATCATGCACTAGACTAGGACTAACAACCGTAAGTCTTAGTGAAGTCCATGAGAAAATAATCATAGTCATGGTTGGAGAATACATTATGGAAAGATATGTTGCCACATGTAAAGTAGGAAGAGGAATCCTCTCTTGAAATATTCTATTGATAGTCCTAATGGAATTAGTTGAAAGGAAACATCAAAACCCCATAGTTTGTCTATGCATTTGAAATTATTGATTACTAGGGTTTTTGTTGCACAGGTGAATCTCTCAAAGGAATTGATAACATGATGGTTACTAATCAGTTTGATTGGGAGATACTGGTTGTTCTTGATCTACTAGATTAAGATGTGTTGTGGATTTTTGAGTGAAGCATTTCCATAGGCTTTGTGACTGAAGAAATTCCTGAAAATTTTGTGTTGAGGCTTTGTGAGTGAAGCATATCCTAGAAATACATTAGGTTAACACTTTGCGTTGATGTCTGGTTAGGAGGGTGGCATCGAGTGGATGTGCACCTAGTTTCGTGGTTTGATGGGTAGTAAGTAATCCTGATGGTATCTATAGAGCTGAAATCCTTAATTCATATTATTCCCACTTGGATAGATTTCCTTGGTCGGGAATCTAGTCCATAGCATTGTGGTGCCTAAAGTGTTGAGTGACTAATGGATAGATTTCCTTGGTCAGGAATCTATTCCATGCCATTTAAGTGTCTAAAATTATTCATGGTTCATATACTTGGGATCTACCTTGTACCATTGATTTATGAATACCTCCATAGTAAAGAGGGAGTGTCGAAGAAAGTAACTATGTTCAACCTTCATAAATTGTACTTGAGTCAATACTTATTGTAATTGTTAAAATAATAAAGAAATTTTTTTTATATTATTATTGAATTAATTATTAAAGCATGGGTTTCATGCTTGGCATTACTTATTTTAGGTCAAAGTCTGTATTGTGGAATTCTAGGTTTTATTCTGAGTATATAGGATTATTGCAGATTTAAATTGATCCATATTGGGCTTTTGAATCATCAATTAGGTCAAGTATTGAGTAAAATATAATTTATGAAGCATCCACATCAAGTCATCCTAAAGGTGATCAAGTTGGCCTCAAATCATAGAATTCGAACTCATCAGAAACCCATATATACAATGAAATTGAACTCACTTGAAGACATAAAATCTGCAACACATAAATTTGATTTGGAAGCTGAGATAAGGAGAAATTGAGAAATCTTGGAGAAGGACATTTTGGGTTCAATTTTTGGAACACATATAGAGTTGAAGAAAATTGAAATTTTGGCACTACTCTCACTTCATTCCGATCTATATTTTTGGAGATCGAAGTTCTCAAAGTTTTGTTGCTACAATTGCTGCACCAGTTGCTTCCAAGTTGCTCCTGCTAAGTGAAGGAGAAGTATAATGTGATTCTATTGGATGTTGCTGCTTGGGTAAGTTGTATTGGGCCTAAATCTAAGTCTTGGAAGCTAGATTGAAGTATCTACCTCAAGAAAGAAGTCTTAAGAAGCAAGATTGAATTTCCAATGTTGCTGTGGTGTTGTTGCTGCCCGATTTAGGAAGGATCACAAGGAAGGATGACTTAGTGTGGAGGAAGTCCGGGTCAAGGTCTAGAGTCTCAAGAACCACTATTGAAAGGAAGAATTATCTTGGTTGGGTTTTCCCCTCGAGGGGGTTTTTTCCCTGGCTGCTGGCATACATCTAGTGTCCTTGACAGATGTGTATTTTCTTTGATATTTGCTTGATGAACTAATAAGAACAAAGATAAGAACAAGAAAATAATAACTGAATAAGGTCACAAGTAAATAATCAAGAACAAGAGGATATTTCTACCTTTCTGATTCTATAATTGGAAGTAGGCTACATGCATGAGGAGTCGAAGCATGCATCCCAAATGATGTGATGAAGGGAATTCAAGTATGTCTTTAGTGATTTGAGTAAACAGATCATGCATAAAAATGGAAGGAGAAAACATCAAGGTGTTGACTTGTCTCTAAAGAAAAATCAGAGAAAAATTAAGAGGGATGATTTTCATATTCCTATAAGAAAACTCTTTCTAAGTTCCAACTGTAATGAGCACAAGCTTCAGTTAAAGAAAGGGAGAAACAAAATCCCAATTACCATTCTCTTGAAAAAAAATAAAAATGGAAGTAACTCAGTTGGGTGAAGAGAGAGGACTTGAAGGAGAATATTCCTCTAGCAATGCGCAACCAAGAGAAATACCAAACATGGGAAAAGAAGAGGCTAGAAAAAAATGCGCCTGACAAAACTAAACCTTTGAAGGATTGGAAAAATAAGGAATATGATATGCTCATGGGGATTAGAGCCTCTATTTCTCTTCATTAAAATAAAATAATGGCCTCCAGGAGGCTGAATAATTTAGATGCACGAAGCTAGAAATAATAAACAGAAATTTGTATCTGATTGTTGAAGGTATGGTCGACTCCCCTTGAACGAAGAATTTGTTTATTTTGAATGTATCAGCATTGAAAAAGAGAGGAGAGTGAAACTAAATAGGTTTCAGCGGGAGTAAAAAACAACATATTATGTTTTGGGAAGAAGAAGATGAGCTACAGAAGAGGTGTGGAATTATAGGAGGCCCAAGGTTAAGTCAGGTCTATAGGATTAGTCCTCACGTAGAAGAAGGAAGCAGATTTAGGAGATCATAGATCATTCACTTAGGGGGAGATGCTTTGATAGTAGTCGAAGGTAACAATTGTCAACCTCGGGAAGAAAGATTGCTGAGTAAATGAAAGGTTTTCACTTTGGGTGGAATAATATTATTTTAATTAAGTTGTGAATTTGATTATTCTTAGTAGTATTATGTTCATCAACACATTTGGTATAAGTGGTGCATGTAACTTAAATTTCAATTTGTATCTCTATTTCAGTTGATATTTTGGGCTTATATGAAGTAACCTCGTGCGTAAGTGAGAATTTCTTTCTGAAAAAAAGAAAAAAAAAACTATAATATTTTTCCTGGTACATTGTACAATCTGTATTAAAGTTTTGGTGCAATTGGTACTATTCGAACTACAACCCATATTTGGAACAGTATGATCTCAAGGGGAGAAGAAGTTATTGATAAGCTCAGGATAAGTGAGGAAAAAGGATGAAGCAACAACAACGGTGAAGAGCAAGCCGAAATTCATCATTATTGATTGGTATTTTCACTAGAAGTAATACCATGAGAAATTTAATTGTTATCAATTTTTATTTTTAATTTTTTTATTGATACAAAAGATGCAATGGAAAGAGAGTATTCAATCAACATCCATAAGGTGTCAAAAATTGGAGGCATTCAAATCAGAGGAAGTATATGTGTTTAGGGGGAGCATATCATGTATGTCTAATTTATAGACCAACAAAAATAATTATTCCTTGAAGATATTCTACAGAGATGAATGCGCATCAGTAGCTAGACACTCACCATTGATGGTTGATTATTGCATGGGGGAGTAGAAGAAAATTGTAGTCCTTTTCCATTGATGTAAAAGGAGGAGAGAATAAATTGAAAATTTGTAATGGCCCGTGTAGAGGAGAGAAAACCATTGGTGGTTCATGCTAGGAGAAGTGTGGAAGTAGCATGAGGGTTGGCCATTAAAGGGGAGATGTGTTGAGGTGTTTCCATCAATGCCAAAGGGGGATATTGTTGGAAAATTATCATTGAATAGATGGGTAGTTGCTGCAAGTGTGTTGGCATTGATGTCAAAAATCATGTTGAGAGATGAGTTGGGAAGTTGGAATTTTCTTATTGTTTGAATGAGTGTTGGCATTGGTGTGAACTAGACTAGCATGAATATTTGTGGTAGCAGATGTTGGATTTGATGTCTCCTAGCCTAGCTATGATGGTAATTGGGATAGAAATGATGTGCTTGATTTATGAAGCTCAGGGGGAGTCCTATGGTTGCTGCAGTCTTTGGTATAGAATCACCATAGTAGCAAGCTTATTGAAGAATCCATAAAATAAAGACTATGGTGGTTGGGAGTCCAGATTCTAGGAACAAGAAGAAGATTCAAGGTGAAAATAATGGCAAAGAGTTTGAAGCCATTTTTTAGGCATAAAATGCACTCAAATTATACATAGTACATTCTCACTCGAAAATTGATCTAAAATATAATTATAATTTTATGTGGAAGTATGCAAATGACCTCCTTGATAAGGAGTTATTCCCAGTCAAAGTTTGGTGACTTAAGCCATGCAAGTAGAGTTAAAAGGTGATTGGAGGAGTCTTGGTGCTTAGAAAAAGTTGAAATCAATGCTAAACTCAGATAAGATGGTGCAGATCATAAAAAATTCAAAAGGCTCAGAACCTCGGGACCTCAGAACTTTGTAACCTCAAAGTTATTCCCCTTTAAGAAAGGTTTTGATCCGATATCAAGACAACATGGCCAAATTTCAGACCCTGAAATTTGGGACCTAAGAACTAGGGCAATAGGAAAAATTGGATTATCGAAGGAATGAATATCGACACCTTGGTGATTTAATACCTCCACAGTTTATTTGATCAAGACTTGATATCGAAAGGGGAATACGGATACCGATCAGAATATCAGAACGCCGAAATCAGAAGAAGGCTGGTGTGGTAGTGAGTTTTCAACACTAGTGTACCAAAAGACACCTCTTTAGGAGTAGGTTGATTCCTGGAAATATCACAAATAATGTTATGGTGTTGTTGATGAAAAAAATGAAAAAAATGTAAACAAAACTCATAAGGTAGGTAATGCATGCAATAACATGAGCTCAAACAGAAAAACACAAGACAATAATTCTCAAATGGAGAAACAAACCAATGTAATAATGGAGAACAACTCCCTTTATTGGTTGCTGGTAGTAACAAGAATACAATGCTAACACACTTGCAGTGAGTCCTTTGAACTATCGAGCTCAAATAATCAAGGCAAGGGGGTCCCTTTCCTTGGTTTCCTTGTAATCTTCTCCTCCCTCTCTCAAAAGGAAAGGGACAACTATCCAATGGTGGAGTTCTAATCTTCACTAGAATGTTGGATGGACAACATGCTAGTGTCTTCAATCCTCTTTCTTCAAAACTTAAAAATTGGTGTTTCTATGGTAGCAATTTGGCCAGCATAACAATGCGTCTTATTTTTCTCTTCCCATGGCAAGTTTATATAGAAATTGTTGAACTTCCCTTCCCTCTCTTGGCCCAAGATTGATAGTGACTCAAGAATATGACAATAAACTCCTTTGAGGGCTGCATAACTCTTTAAGGTGGCTCGAATTCGGCTATTGTTGACTGTTACTAACAAATAATCACATTCACCAAGTGTGGGAAGTGGTCCCAAATGGTGACTTTTCGCCATCCCCAGGACCGCGTGGCTATCAGAAGATAAAGCGCGTTGAGCACAAAACTTCTTTGTTGCTGCTATGCTGTCTGCCAATTTATGATTGAAACTTAGGAATTAATTAAATTTGTATCCTTCATAATTTATTTATGCTGGAAAATCTTTATTTGTACCATTGCTTGACATTTTATAATGTATTTTTCTTGTACGATTTTTTGGGGTTAACAATTACCCCATGATGTATGAGGTCTAGGAGGAAATGCATAGCTGAAATACATTCCTTTTTCTTTTCTATATGATTTTTTTGAGAGAGGGAGTGAGAGAGTAACTTGTTGTGGAGATAATTAGGGAAACCCCTTGTCTGAAGTAAAAAGGTAACCGTGCTATGTAGGAAACATGTAAGTGATAAAATACGAAACGTTTATACGAGGTGGGAATGTCCCATGTGTTATCGCCAAAAAATGATCACTTAGCCTCCTCTAACTAAGTGGATTGAAATACACCATGCATGACCAATTTTACCATAGTAAAATTGCTTCAAGTACAAGAAATAATTTGATAAACCATATTTTATCAAATTTTTTCTAATTAAAACAAGAAACCCCATGAAGAATAATTAAATAAATCATTATTTATTTTATTTTCCTATAAGAATAATTAATTAAATCATTATTTAGTTAATATTCCTTGTCACATTTGACCCAATCATGAGAAATAGTTAAATAAATCTTTGTTTATTTGATTTTTCTCTAGGAATAAATAATTAAATAATTATTTAGTTAATATTCCTTGTCAAATTTGACTAAATCACTCAAGAATGTTTAAATGAATTATTATTTGTTTATTATTCCTTAACCACATCCTTGAAATAATAAATAAATCATTTGTTTATTTATTATTTCTAAATAAAAGTATTTAACCAAATTTAAATATCTTTTCCGTCCAAAAATATAATAAAATATTCCAAGTGGTTTGATCTAGATCGTGGTTAATAATATTTTATTACTTTCCATTTTTGATAATAACCCAATATTTTGTTATAAATAAGAGGGTTCTCCATCCATTTCTCACCATGATCATTGTCATCGTCATTATTATATTATTTTTGCAATTGAGCTCCCTTCTAAGTTCAACAAATGTTTTTAGGTTTCATACATCAAAGAGAGAGAGAGACCCATAAAATTGAAGCATAGAGGATAGCCAAAGTACACATCACATTTGAGGGGGACCTATAGCCATCATATTAGTCTCCTTCACTAGGTGTAACAAATTAATCATAATATCATTCATATTTTTAAAAATTTGCTTTGTCCATGGTATGGGGTTTTACATTAGTTAATATTTTTTGTTGTTTAATATCTTTTGCCACACAAATATATTATTTTGCAGGTTTCTTCTAACTTTCTGTTGCAGATGTGAATAATTATATGGCCATCTCTATTGTTAGGTCCATTAGTCACTTGGGGCTTAAGTAGAGCATTTTTGGTACACCTTCCAAAATATTTTATGCTAACAAATAGCGACTCCACTAGGTTTTTAATTACACATTGTCGTTAACAAATGACAACTCCACTATTGTAATTCATATTCCTAGGTAACTAAAAAATTCAAAAAATAGGGTTTTCTTCAACTATTTTTTAGTATCTTAACGTTTATTTCCAGCTTTTATGCCCTTATTTAGTTAAAATTCCAAGTTCTAATAATTTTCTAGTGTTTTCCATAGGTCATAGGTACCAGCCACACATGAGACAACAAATCTATCCGAACCCAGCACCCAAGAATCAAAGAGGGAAAATAAAATTTTTTAGCCCAAAACCTATGTTTTCAGCTCCAACTCACACTTTTTGGCCCAAAAAATTTGTTATCCTCCTGTTTTAGGTCAAAACGTGTAATTTAGAATTTTTTTTTTTGGGATTTTTTTCTAAAATTTTCAGGGCTTGTTGAGAGCATTGTTTTGGGTTGTTTGAGCTCTGTTTAAACCCGTCTTAGGCATATATATGCTCAATTTATATCTTTGTAGTAGAAATAAGCCCCCAAGTGTTTCAATACATTTCCACCTTTTTAGGAGGTGTTCAATTGAGTATGTAGTATGAGATTTTCAGTAATTTCATCCATTTTTTCAAGGTATGGTCCATCCTTTTTGTATAACTTTAATATAGATTGTTTTAGCATCAAAAAATCCCTCTTAATTTTTTTTTGCCTCCCCCCTTAGGGTCCCACTGTGTACGCTAAGTTCTAAATCTTCTTCCATATCTTTTTCAACATTTATCCCCTCTAGTTTCTTGCCGTTTTCTTCGCCATTTTCAGAAATATAGTGTCATTTGATCCTAGTCCCAAAGAGATAAGATCTTGTGACCCTTTTAGTGTGTTTTGAGTTTCTTGTTTGCCTCTCTTGGGTTCGCTGTTTGACAACCTTGTTTTGGGTGGGGTTTATGTTTTATTTACTGTTTATTTTACTATCATTATTTCAGTTTCATTTACAGTTTTCACAATTTTATTTTAGTAGCACTTTGGCATCAACATAAAACATGCTTAATTAACTCATCCAAAATCCACACTTATTTTCACACACTCACACCTAAAGCAAATGAGAGCTTGGTTCAAGCCTCCAAGCCAAGACTTAAACATACCACTTAATAAATCTAACTCACATAGATTAAGCCCACTTGGGCATAAGGACCAAACAATATTTGTAGTTAGTTGTAGGGTTGGTGGGATAGGCTTCCAATAACACTTATTGATTGTATAAATTGAGAAATAGAAAATTGAGTTAATATGGAGCTTAAAATACTTCACCATCCTGCGGTCAAAGCCGAAGTGCGTCAGAAACCCATTTCAGAGGGGGTTAGGCTAAGACATTGTGCGAGCGGTTATCCTCGGGGATACCCAACACGTGGTAGGGAATTTCGTGCATTGTTTAATTTACCAAGAATCTCAAGACTCGACCACCCCCATGGGACGAAGGTAACCTTAGTGGCCAATCTTAGGAAAACTCCTTATAGGACTGGATATGGGAAGTATTTCGGTCCCTACTCTATCTTTCTGTGTGAAAATCCATCTAAAAAAATATATTCTAGGATTGTTTGAGGATTTAGATTACCTTTAGGCTAGTGGTAATTTTTATATTGATAGGACGTGATTGCCTACATTAGAGTATCTCATAAAATAGTTAGTTTACACTTGGCGCCAATGCACTAGATGTTTTATTTCTTTTTGTTACTCTTTTGTTTTTATCATCCTTTAGTCATTAGTGTCATATGTGTCTTGACATCATTGTGCCCCGAAATTTTTTGTCACAGAGAATCTGAGGTCTCCATACTCAGTTTCCATTAGGACATATTTATCAAGCTCGTCGGGCTCAAAATAATCCTCCCAGTCCTCCATCGAGTCCCTCCTACGACTATGATACTTCTGATTCATTGAGTTCTTCCTCTGATTTTGCATCTTATCATCCTCCTTTTTCCACTTTATCTAGCACCAATGTCGGTGCAGGTACCAAAGGTGGTATCCTGGGTCCTTACTCGGGCACTGCCACTAGTGGAGCTACTACAGTTGCAATCACTGCCACACAATTGATCCCCTTTATGGATGGCCTAAGTATCCCAGATTTTAACCAGTTAATCAATGATCCCATTCTGCATGATGCTGGTTGGCCATCCATGCCAACCAAAATTCCTTCTAACATCCCTAATTTTGAGGGAAACTTTGGAGAATACCCCACCAATCACATTTTCTCCTTTCACAAGTGGTTTCATCAAACTCCATCACCGATAAATCCATACGTATTCAGTTATTCCAATGCACACTCAATAGAGATGCTGTGAAGTGGTATATTGACCATCCCTCCACCTCTCATTCCACTTTTGCGATAATTGCTAAAGAATTTATATCATATTTCCATTTACCCATCTGTTATGATACCAATACCAAATTTTTGATCGAATTCCGCCAAACTTATGCCACCCTCATTTCTGACCATGTACAAGAATGGCGTAGAAGAAGGAGCATGTGTAGAGGTCCTGCATTCGATGACCGTGTCTATATGGATTGGTTTCTTAGAACAATCTTAGCCCCCATAGGTAAATATGTTGCATCTGACTTTCCTCAGACTGTGGAAGAAGCTCTCCAAATAGCTTTAAAATATGACTTGATCTATGCCCAATCAGGTTATGTTTATACAATTTTACAAGACCTTCATAGACTTGGTCATGTCACTGCACCAAGGGTATCTCACTCCGTCGATGGTATCGTTGGATCCCTTTCACACCCATCTCCATATGCTCCTCCTAAGACGAGTTATGGTCACCCATAGGGGGGAACAGTTCCTCCAACACTTATCCCCCTCCTCCAGAAAACTTGTATCCTGGTAAAAACACATCTTATGCATTTTCCCAACCATATCAAAAAATGCCAGGACCAGCTGTTTCTCAAAATGTTTACCATAATGTTTCCCCATCTCCTTATTATCCTTATGCACCACCAAGCACTCCAGCCTCTCCAACATCAATGCCTCAGCCTCCCACACATTCTCAAGCTCTGCCACAACAACCACCTCTTCCTCAAGGTCAAGTGTATGCTCATTAGAGCATGACTAATCCCCCAAATTAGAAGAAAAAGAATAAGGGGAAAGGAAAATTGAACCAAAAACCATAGGGGAAAGGTAATTAATCGAATACACCCCAAGGGAACCAACCAAATACCACAAACCAACACTAGGGTGAACAACCCAAGTAGAACAAGGCTATTCGTACGAATAAGCCTTCTTCATGTTATGTTGTATATCGCCATTATACACATTATTGTCCACTTTTACCCCAAATGCATAAAATGTAGGATTTCCAAGCAACTTCTCGAGGACAACAACCCATAGTGTCGCTTCCTTATACCACTGCTCCCCCTCAACTGGATCTACTCACTAATCCTTTCCCTCAGCAAGGATACTGTTATCACCAAAATAGGACCCTGATAGGCTGCTAATCAGACTGCCTCAGTGTAACTATTTCAAACCAAACTTTTAGTTGAGGCTTAGCCTCCTTAACCTGAGAGGGCTCTCTCAGTAGGTTTATGATTTTCAAATAAGGATTAGATGGCTAAATCTATGAGTAAAATGGATAATTGGTTATACTGCTAATCAACAAAACATCTATTGGGCTTATGGAGTCAAGTGTGTTTTCACAAAACATGAGTATCAGCTTCATATGGAAGTCAGGGCATTTCAAGGTTTAGATGTATCAAAAGAACAGTAGGACAGAAAATAAACACAATTCATGAACATATGAAGGAAGTTAGAGCACCTTCATTGAATTATGAGTAACATACATTCATGCCACTGCAAGTAATTGAAAGAGGAAAACCATGAGAATATCAAACATCAATAACCCTTTCTGAATCCCGAATGATGAAACCAATATCTCTGTATTAATATAAAAACACAGTTTCTACTACAACAAAACAGTATGCATGTTAATGAAAATTTCCAACCCTATGCAATTCGACTTCTTGTCTCGTATAGAGTCATCATTGCATTCTTGGATTCTCTCCAAACACTTGAGAAAAATTGGAATTTGCTAGCTTGACACCTATCAACTGCTAAAACCTTTTAATTACATCTGACTAAAAAACTATCTGTTCTAGATTCCTAATACAACCAGGATTAAAACTCATTATTATAACTTAACAACCTTATCTAAACATTAAATATTGTATCTGATAGTTGCTCCTCCTAAACTTTGACCTTTATGATGTCCATCTCCTTGCTGTTAGACTGTATTGATTTGCTTCTTATCTGCCCTGAAAGATAAGAACATGCTCCCTGCAAAATAGCTATAGTGCTTCATTTATGTTTCTTCAAACCATCTGCTGACCAACTTGTGCTCAAAAACATGTGGTAATGTCTCATTAAACTCATGTGACTTTTCCCTTCCAGCTGTGCCCAAACCAAACTTTTGAAGGAATGCTAAAAATGTTAACATTACAGCGTTACGAAACTAACAGTGTTACCGATGAAATAGGTAACCGCACTGTTACCTACTTTTTTTTGGTAGCATAAAAAGCACCCGATTTTGAAAAGTGGTGATGCATAATCACCTTTTTTTTTTTGGAGCACTTTTTTGACACTCTGATATTTTTATTTATGAAGTATGAATATTTGTTTTAAAATGTTAGTGATTTTCAGGCTAATTTTGAAACGTATTGATGCAGCATCAACTTTTTTTTTTAGAGGGGTGATTTTCATGCTAATTTTGAAACGTATTGATGCAGCATCAACTTTTTTTTTTAGAGTGGTGATTTTCATGTTGGTAATAAAACACAAAACTTAGATAAAAAAAATATATAAAAACAATAAAAAAAACAAAGAAAAATTTAAAAAAAAACAAAATTAACTCGTAAAAATAAAAAATTTAAACAAAAATATATATAAAAAAAAAATTCGAAAATTATATCAAAAGAAATGACAAAATTTGAAAAAAAAACACATAATTTAATGAAAAAAAACAAAAATTAACCAAAAAAATTATAAAAAAAAAACATCAAAAACATTTTTTTCTAAGTTATTGAAAAAAACAATATAATTAAAATAAAATAAAATAAAATAGAAAATTTAAAAATAATTTAAATTACGAAATTAAAATTTAGATAAAAAAAATAAAATACAAAAAAGAAAAAAATAAATTTAAAAATTTAAATTAAAATAAGAATAATAAGAAGAAAAAAAATACAAATTTTAAAATTGACAAAAAAAAAACAAATAAAAAAAAAAAACAAAATTTAAAATTGAAAAAGAAAATTAAAATAAAAAAAACTATCGTTAAAAAACAAAAAAATTGAAAAAAACCACATGCAAATAATTAAAAAACAAATATCCATAAATTTGCTGTTTTTTTCTAAATGAAACAATCTATAAATTTTAAAAATGAAAAACTAAATAAACTAAAAGATTAAAAAAAAATTAAATTAAATTAAAATTTAATAAATTTAATAAATAAATTTTAAATTTTAAAAAATAATTAATCTAAAATATTAAATTTAAAAAAAAAAAAAAAAAAACAAAAACAAAAACAAAAAAAATTAAAACAATTTAAATTTAAAATAAAAAATTTGAATTAAAAAACAAATAATTTTAAATTTTTTGAATTTAAAAAAAAAAAAAAAATTGATCGTGGTGGCGCCGCCAATCGGCCTCCCAGCAAGGTGGCGGAGGAGGCCGACCACTGGGCGGGAGGCCGATTCTGAGAATCGCCCTTCCGCGGTGGGAAGCCAATTCCGGGAATCGCCCTCCCGTAGTGGGAGGCCGATTCCGGGAATCGCCCTCCCGCGGCGGGAGGCCGATTCTAGGAATCACCCTGAGGCCAATTCCGGGAATCGCCCTGCCACGGCGGAAGAGGCCGATTCCGGGAATCGCCCTCCCACAGCGGGAGGCCGATTCCGGGAATCGCCCTCCCATGGCGAGAGGGCGATTCCCAGAATCCGCCTCCCGTTGCGGGAGGGCGATTCCCAGAGTCGACCTCGGGGCGATTCCCGGAATCGGCGTCCCGCCGCGGGAGGGCAATTCCCGGGATCGGCCTCAGGGTGATTCCCGAAATCGGACTCCCGCCCAGTGGCCGGCCTCCACCGCCACCTGGGCGGGAGGCCGATTGGTGGCGCCACCACGATTAAAATTTTTTTTTATTTTTTTTTTATTTTTAATCTTTTTTATTTTTAATATATATATTTTTAATTTGTTTTTTTTTTTCCTTTTAAATTCGAAAAATTTAATTTTTTTTTTTTTTAAATTTAATTTTTATATTTGAAATTTAATTTGTTTTAACATTTTTTGTTTTTTTAATATTTTTTTTTATTTTTTATTTTTATTTTTCTAAATTTTGTTAAAAATTTTTATTTAATTGATTTTTATTTTCATATTTTTTTATTATTATTAAATTTTATGTTTAGTTTTTTCATTTAATTTTTAAAAATTTAGTAAATTTTGTATTTTTTTTTAAATTTATTTGAATTTAATATTTTTTTAATTACATAAAATTTTTATATTTTTTTTTATTTCAATTAAAATTGTGTATTTAAAATTAATTTTATATATATATATATATATATATATATATATATATATATATTCAATTTTTCAATTTTTATTTTAACGATGTTCTTTTTTTTTCTTTATATTTAAAATTTATTTTTTATTTCAAAATTTATTTGTTTATTCATTTATTTATTAAAATTTAATATTTTTTTTTAAAATTTAATTTGTTATTTTAATATTAACATTTTTTTTAAATTTAATAAAATCTAATATATATATTTTTAATTTAAGTTCATATATATATATATATATATATATATATATATATATATATATTATTTTTTATAATTTAAATTTAATTTATTTTTTAAAATCTATTTGTTTTTTTAATATATATATTTTTTAAATTTAATATTTTTATTGTATTTTATTTTTACTTAATTTTTCATTTTTTTATTTTTAATTTCAATAATGTTTTTTAATTTTTTTTTATTTTTTATTTTAAAGTTTTAAATTTATTAAAATTTAATATATTTCTTTAAATTCAATTTTTTATTTTAAAACTTAATTTAATTTTTTTCTAATTTAATAAACATTTTCTTTTTCTTTTTTAAATTTAATTTCTATATTTTATTTTTTATAATTTCTTTCCTTTTTTAAATTGTTTTTTCTTTTTAAATTTAATATTTTTATTTTGTTTTATTTTGTTTTTTATTTTTTTATTTCTATATATTTTGAAATTTTAATCTTTAAATTTTTTTTATTTTTTTCTTAAATTTTAGGTTTTTTTTAATGTTGGAATTTTTATTTTTATTTTTTACTTTTATTTTTATTTTTTTATTCCTATATATTTTTAAAATTTAAGCTTTAAAATGTTTTTATTTTTTAAATTTATTTTTTTTCATAAAGTTTTGGTTTTTTTTTAATGTTTGAATTAAAAAATTAAAAAATGTTATTTCTATTTTTTAAAATGTCAAAAATGTGACACAATTTTTTCTTTTTGTTATTCCAGCATCAACTTGTTTTGTTTTGAGGGTGTTTTTTCATTCTTTTTTTCAAGAAACAATTTTGTTTTTAGCATAATTTTATAAAATGTTGAAATTTGACCTTCAAAAAAAACCAAGTGCGTTCTGGAATACACTTTTTTTGTTTTTGGGGTGTTTTTTCATGTTTTTTGAGTCTTTTTGAGTTAGAGTTCCCGTTTTGAGGCCAGGTTAGCTATTTCATTGGTAACAGTGTTAACTATCTACTGTTTTCGTAGCGCAGAACTTTACCTTTGAAAACTTCACTTGGAACCTTCATTTTTCTGTGTTTTTCCATTTGATCTTCACTTGTGATCTTTATAGATTCTTCAGCAGCATTAAGGTTTAAAAAACAAGCCCTTTCACCCTTTGAAACCTTGCAAAATTTTTCAAACTGAATCCTACAGCAGTTTCGTAGCGCGCTACGAAATTGCTATGTCTATCTTTTAACGGATTTTTCCAAAATTTTAAGTTTCAAACCTTTACTGCCATCCTTCCAGTTATATATAAGCTCTCATAATCAACAAAAATCAACTCTAAACTGCTTTCAGAAATGAAATATTTCCACATAACCCCAAAAATGTGTTAGGAGATGTTACTTACTGTTTACATTCATTTTTTGTTGTGGTTGATCTTCAGGCTTTGCTAGCTGTATTTCAAGATCTTCAACTTGCCTTTTAAACCTTCTATTATTAGCTCTTAGTTTAATATTAACCATCCTTATGAACTTTTCTTCCTTGATTGCAAGGACAGTCCATATGTAGAATTCATCCTCACTGCTGATTGACTCAATGTTTGAAACCTTTTCTAGCTCCCATAGACCTTTCAACCTCTCAAATTTTGACCTTTCTACAGCATGCATGTTGAGCATTGGAAAAGGTATGAATTTTCCATGTATTTCTTTATCTTTCTCCTTTAATCATAACTCCTTTATATTCTAGAATGGTAATATACTGAAGAATTATAATAGAATTAAGGAGATTACTAATTGTTTCAAATTGAATAAAGATTGTCTTTTCTTATATGAAGAAAATAGATGAAGTGGGAAGCCACCATTCGAGAGGAAAAGACAAAGCAGAAATAACTGTTGTCCCTTCAGCAAAAGGCAATATCTAGACAATAAGGTCAAGATTGGAGCGCACAGTCAAAGAAAAGAAAGGAACAATGCGGCATCAACACAAGAAGACGAAATGATAGCTGAAGATAGAAGATAGAGCGAATCCCTCAGGATCTCTCGATCCTGAGGGATCGCTGATCAAATCTTATCTATATTTCTTGTTTCATCCATTGGCTATTATAAAAGGATAGTGCTTGTAGAAATTGACACAATGTATTATGATTATTGAGATTTCCTGTTGTATTTTCACGATTTCTCATCAACTCTCGTTGGTTAAAACAGAGTGCAATTGCTTGTAAACTCTGTTACATATGATTAATATATAATCTGGTTGTTGTTCCATTATTTGATACTGGAGTAGTTCAGTGGTGCTTCACTAGCGGCTAAGGGCCCGACCCTGGTGGATCCACTTGCTATCTGTACCATTACTTTCCAATTCCAGTCGTGTGCTGGTTTGCTTTAGTTCTCATTTCCTTTAAATCACATTGCTTCACATTTTCCATATTTTATAGCTTACTGTTTCAACTTTTTATGAAATCAGTTTGTTGCATCAGTTGTGAGTGAATTGCGTTGCTATTCCTTCCCAACATAACAAGATTATTTATTCCTCTGTAATTTTTATTGTTATGCTTCTCAGATATAAAGCTTCGATGTTTAGAATTTGCTGTTCATTTCCATTAAATAGCTTTGCTGTTCATTTCTGACTAGCTTTACTGTTTATTCCTTTCCTGTAAGTATTTGGTTTTCTTTAGAATGTTATTGCAAAGAGCATGTTTATTCTATTTCCATTAGAAACATTATTGATTCAACTCAGTTGCCACTTCCAATTAGTTGCTTTATTGTGGAGTGTAAGATCATCAATTGTAAAGGACATTGGCTATTACTGTTTAAGTTCTCAGATTGAGGATCTTGTTTATGCTTGATTTCATTTACATCAGTTGACAGACGAAAGAGTTATTACTACTGCATCCTTGACTGATGATTTCTGAGTGAGTGATTGGATTTTAGAGCATTAAGTTTCATGTTATTGCAATTAGATTTCATTTTCAAGCATCTGTTTACTCTTGTTTTTGAAACATTGTACTGCAAATTGGAGAGAATTACTCTTAGATTACATTTCCACCTCAGACTGAGTACACTTTTGAGATAAAAATTCATACCTGGATTGATAATTAATGTAGGATAAATAGGAGTTAAAAAGACACCTTTTATACCTCAACATTTTTGGCACCATTGCCGAGGAGAGTGTAGCTATTTAGAAAGAGTGATGTATATTTGATTTTCTCTGCTAAGGAAGAACTGGGTATTAAAAACGGAAGTTAAGAACCTGTGTAACGAATGAGGAACATGCTCATTCATTTGCCCGCTTCATAGCAGAACTGCGTAGAAGTTTAACGTAGGAATGAATGCTTGCATTTTTTTTGAATGACTAGAAAATATACAAAAAAAAAAAATCCTCCCAGACATGACAAACATAAGGGACCGGTGACCCTTGGGTGAACAACCTTTATCGACAATATCATTAAGAAAGCTGAATCTCAGCCATCAGTAGGCCCTAGAAAAATTTCTTCTAGACAACCTACTAGCTCCCTTCAGGCCACAGAATCACCATCTGTAGCTTTTGCTGAGGTGCATAGCCAAAGAGAAGAGACTGAGCAAGATTCTCAAGAAGTTGAGAATTCTCGCCCAATTTCTTTACAAGAAGGGAACTCTAGTAATCTCCGCGAAGGAGGAGGAGAAATAGGGGAAATAGAAGAACCAAGATCCCCTCTTGAATTAATCCAAACACTAAGCAGCCCAGATAAGGGAAGTGTTGTCAAAATCATCCAAAACAAAGCTGAAGAACTCGAAGAACCAAAATCCACTTGGATAATAGTACAGCAAGGGACACTCATTATCCTAGACCAAGGAAGTGTTGTTAAGGTCATCCCTACTCCTTCTAGTCAGCCTAGGAGTAATTCCTTAGAAATCCCAGAAGGATATTGGCACATATTTGATCAAATGGCCCAGAACCAACAACCACCCCAAACTTCCACACTGCAATATCCCATTGTGGACACTGCAGTTAATACACCTATGAAGGCCATTCCTCTCCAGCATATTCCTACATTCCATGGCTTAACATCGGAATATCCAGATGCATTTCTATTTTAATTCGATGTATTATGCAGGGGGTATGACTATACCAACGATCCCCAAAAGCTAAAATTATTCCCCTCCACATTAAAAGGAGAAACTCTACGATGGTTTATGGGGTTAGGTGGAGGTGTTATAAATGACTGGGATCAGATAAAAGCTACTTTTCGAAAGAAATATCAAGATTATTGTAGGTCCAGGGAATTAAAGGATGAAATATTTTAGATGACAACAAAACCTAATGAAACATTGGAGGAATATGTAGAATGATTTCAATACAACCTCCAGAGATCACCTTATGCATCTTTACCCTTACCTGATAATGTGTTAAAAACTACATTAATTAAAGGGATGAAGGAACAATGGGTTGAAACATTAAACATCATGGGAAAAGGTGACATATATCAAGAAAATGTTTATGACATTATTGATTTATGTATTAGGAGTTCGAGAGGCAACACAAGACTAAAACCAGCAGAACGTGACATGATCACAAGGGATAGCAAGACCTCCGGTGGAGGTATAACCCACACAGAAATTGGAAATCTACTGGAAGATTTCAAAACTGATATTCTAGGGACTCTGACAACACAACGCGATATCATGTAAGCTAAACAAAAGAAAGAAGAAGCAGAACAAAATTTGGCAATATTCTGCCCTAGATGTAGAAAGAAAAATAGCCATAAAGAGTGCCCGCTGGATACAATCCAAGTCTATGCCATACAATCCAAGTCTATGCCATCTGCACGAAAGATCACTCCACAGAAAGTTTCCCCTCACTCCCGGGATTGAAATCAGTCTACAAAGAAGCAGAAGAGGAAACAGAAATGGTATGCCTACTCAATTAGTGCCATCAATGGCAGCCACGACAAACAAGTATGCCCATTGATCCATCCTCTTCTTTTGAGTCTCCTCGGTATAATGCTTAGCAATATAATGGAATGTGGAAAAATCAGCCACCCTACCCCAGTTGGTCACAACAGCCATTTCCTACATCACCATGGCCAAATCAAACAAATCAAACCAATTGGCCGAACTTTCCTTACTATCCACCATTTTGGAAAAATAATACATATCCAACACAATGGTCCCCCTCCACCTCGCAGAGTCAGACCTGGCAGTTGAACTGGAAAAGATCTATGAATCAACCAACTAGAACGATTCCTCTCCCTCCACCTACACTTCCAGCACCATATACATTGCAAAAAAATCCCCAGACCAACTAAAGACCGCAACTCCCAGCCCAACCCAACCCGAACCCTAATAATAGGCCGGTTCAATCTGTTTAAATAATCAAAGCACCAGAACTAGAAACCGAGTTAAGGGAGTGCAACGACCTTCAAATAAGGTCTGGGTGCATAATAGAATCGGAGGGAGACAAAAATGTTCAAGTTGAAAATCTGTTACCTTAAGAAAAAACATTGCAAAAGGAGAATGTGGTTAGACAACAAACTCATGAGCAAGAAACCACCTCTTCTCCACCGTTCCCAGAATGACTAATCAGACCTCGTCCAATAGAACATCTTGATTTTGATCTTCTGGGAGAACTGAAAAATTTTTGTATAAAAATCCCACTCCTCCAAGCTATCCAAGATATTCCCATTTATGCAAAGACCATCAAATAACTATGTATAAGAAAGCCAAAGAGGAGAGCAACAGCTAACCCAACCGTCCAAGTAGTTGGCACTCTATCTGATTTAATGGAAGAGAAGCACCTGTAAAGTATGAGGACCCAGGAAATCCTATAGTTATGGTGCAAATCAATGGTCAATCATTTCCAAATTCCTTAGTTGATTTGGGAGCTGCAATCAATATCCTAACAACCACCACTTGTCAAAAACTTGGTATTACATCATTAGATCCAACAACAACCTTACTGGAATTGGTTGACCAATCGATAGTCAAGCCAAAAGGCACACTACATGATGTAATGGTATATGTAGAATCCCGGGAATACCCTACCGACTTCGTGATTATTAACCCCAAAAACTGGCTAGATGGACACCGTTTAATCTTGGTAGATCTTGGCTGGCAACTACTGATGCTTACATTGGATGTCGACAAGGCAGCATGACTATAACTAGAGGGAGTTATTCAAGAATTTATCCTTATACCCTCCAACCCAGCCAAGCCTAACGATAATAAAAATGAAGAAACAACCTGTATCATACCTCATAAAAAACATTAGATCACCATTAACCATAGAATATGCCCTTGACTTTAAAGACCAAACAGAGGATGACATCATTAACAGTTTCATTAACCAGCCAAAAATCAGATCCCAATTGCAATGTCACATGATCAAGGCAGCATTTGATAATTAAGAAGAAGAAGATCCCATGAAAGGCATTCAAGATCAATCAACACCTACCGCTTCTGTTTAAAATAGAAAAACTATAGAAATTGAGCCAGGAAAAAATCTGAATATTAACAAAAATCTGACTGCTGAACAAGAAGAGAATATGGTCCAAGTACTGAAAAAATATAAGGGAGATTTTGCATGGAATTACCCATACATGAAAGGAATTGATCCCAAATTATGCACACACCACATTTATATAGAAAAATATGCTAGACCCATTCGCCAACCCCAACAAAGATTAAACCCTCATCTTAAGGATATTGTGAAAACTGAATTACAAAAATTTTGGATGTAAAATTTATTTATCCAATATCTGATAGCAAGTGGGTCTCTCCACTAGTAGTGGTGCCAAAGAAGAATGGAAAGTGGAGGATATGTGTAGACTACATAGAACTAAACAAAGCAACCAAGAAAGACCACTTTCCCCTTCCTTTCATTGATCAGGTATTAGATACATTAGCAGGAAATAAATTCTTTTCTTTCTTAGATGGCTTCAGTGGATACAATTAGATTCAGATTGCCCCTGAAGACCAAGATAAGACTACTTTTACCTGTCCTTAGGGTACATTTTCTTATAGAGTCTTACCCTTGGTCTATGCAATGCCCCTACCACATTTTAGAGGGCCATTCTTAGCATATTTTCAGATTTAATAAATGAAGGGCTCGAAGTATATATGGATGATTTCACACTTTATGGAGATGATTTTGAGCCAGCATTAGAAACCTTGGAAAAAGTGCTGCAAAGGTGTATTGCCACCAGGCTTTGCTTAAGACATGAAAAGTGTCACATGATGATGACCGAGGGACTCATATTAGGTCATTAAATCTCAGTAGCTGGAATACAGGTAGATCCAGCTAAAATTCAGATAATTTTGTTAATACCTACTCCTACCACAAAAACATAGGTACGTAGCTTTCTATGATTTTCTGGTTATTATAGAATATTCATAGAGCATTATTCTCAAATAGCCGCACCTCTATATGCAGTAACATGAAATGTTGATTTTATTTGAACAGATAAATGTAACCATGCTTTTGAGGATCTGAAAAAGCTTGTATCAACAACCCAGTGCTAAGGGGCCCAAATTGGGATTTTCCATTCCAAATCTCATCTGATGCCTAAGACATAGCTATCAGAGTAGTCCTTGGGCAGGAAGAAGATAAAAAACCATATGCAATTTATTATATTAGCAAGAATCTATCTCCTGTTGAATTAAACTATACTCTGACTGAGAGAGAATTTTTAGCTGTAATACATGCTGTAAATAAATTTAGACATTATATAACTAGGTATCCTATAGTTTTATATAAATATCACTCTGCCATAATATTTTTAGCAAATAAACCTGTTACAAATGGTAGAGTAACAAGATGGTTGATTCTGTTGCAGGAATTTGACATCACAATAAAGGACCGACCTAGAAAAGAGAATCCCGTAGATGATTTTCTCTGATGAATGCGAAACCCAACGGACGCAGCAGTAGTCAAAGATCAGTTTCTAGATGAACATTTTTTTGATGTTACTGCCAGAACCCCATGGTATGCTGATGTTGCAAATTATTTAGCAGTAGGTAAATTACCTAAGCATCTAATGCCCAATGAACGAAAACAGATAGTACAGCGAAGTACTCGATTCCCTTGGATTGGGGGGTACCTATTTCATACAGGAGCATATATGCACATCAGAAAATGCGTCCGAGAAGATGAAATATTTGACATCCTGAAAGCATGCCACGATGGGCCATGTGGTGGACATTTCGCAGATTACAAGACTGGTCACAAGGTTTTACAAATAGGCTATTACTGGCCTACAATTTTTAAAGATGATAAAATTTTTGTACAAGCCTTTGATAGTTGCCATAGGGCAGAACGCCCTGGGCAGTCTGATGAAATGACTTTGAATCCACAATTAGTAATTGAGCCATTTGAGCGTTGGGCGCTTGATTTTGGTGGTCCTATTAACCCACTGTCAAATAAGAAAAAATACATACTAGTTGCAACAGAGTATGTTACTAAATGGGTTGAAGCAGAGGCACTTCCAAGAGCTACAGAGGACTATGCAATATAGTTCCTTTTCCAATTATTTGTGTGATATGGCCTCCCAAGGGACATAATTACAGATGGAGGATCACAATTTGTAGGTAATAAAATCGCTGCAACATTAAAAAATTACCACATTCCGCACAAAATTACAACTCCATACCACCCACAGGAAAATGGCCAAGTAGAGAGCATGAATAAGGTGATAGAAGCAATACTTACAAAAACAGTTGCATCACATAGACGTGACTGAGCTTCAAGATTTTTGGAAGCCATGTGGGCATACTGAACAACATGGAGAAATACCACTGGGTATTCACCATATCAATTAGTATTTGGAAAAGAACCCATCTTTCCAATAGAATTTGAAATTCAAACATTAAGAACAGCCCAGGAGGTGGGTTTAAATTTAAATGAGGCCCAGGTCAGCAAATTAAAACAAATCAATGAGTTAGATGAAATTATGCTCTCCACCCTCCAGCACACTGCATTAATTCAACAGCAGAGAGAAAAATTGCGCGATGCCCTCATTAAAAAGAAAATCTTCCACGAAAGAGAATGGGCACTCCTATATGACTCCAAGTTTCAGGATTTCCCCGGAAAACTCCAAACACGATGGCTTGGACCTTATGAGATACATAAAGTGCATGAAAATGGCACCATTACGTTAACAACCATTGATGGATCTAGACATTATTTCAAAACAAATGCTCATCAAGTACGACTTTACCACAAACCGCTTAATCGGGAATCCTTTTACCAACAATTACGGGGAGATTCTACTATGCAGATTCTTGCTGAGGAAGATAAATCCTCCTCAACATTCATTCACTGAACAATTCCTTTATTTATGAAATTTTTACATAAGCTTTTCTTTTAATTTTTCTTGTATGAACTATTTTTTTGTACATATTTTATTTTTCGTGCTGTTCTTCTTAAGGAACAACTGTTGTTCCTCTTAAGGAACAACAGCCATTCCTCTCAAAAGGAACAACAATCTTGTGTGCCTTTATTTTTCGTGTTGTTCCTCTTATGGAATAGCTGTTGTTCCTCTTAAGGAACAACAACCGTTCCTCTGAAGGAACAACACGTCTGTGTGCTCATCTTTTTGTTGTCCCCTTTTAAAAGGAACAACATTTCCGCCCATTTTTTTGTTGTTCCTTAAAAAAAAAAAAAACAACATTTCCGCTGATTTTTTTTTGCTGTTCCGTTTAAAAGTAACAACATTTCCGCCCATTGTTTTTTTTGTTCCTTTTAAAAGGAACAACATTTCCGCCGATTGTCTTTGCTGTTCCCTTTAAAAGGAACAGTCCCTTCACCATTATTTTTCACTTTCTACTGTTCCTTCTAAGGAACAACAGTTTCGATTTGGAGTTTTTTTTTAAGATGTTCCGACAAAGGATCAACATTTCTCATTTGTTTTATCTACTGTTTCGCTTAAGGAATAGCTATTGTTCCTCTTAAAGGAAAAACAGCTTGTGTGTTTTTATCTTTTTGCTCTTACTCTTAAAGGAACCCCAGTTTTGTGTGCAGATGTTCTTTTTGCTGTTCCCCTTAAGGAACAACAACTGTTCCATCTAAGGAACAACACTTTCTGATTGCATTTTTCTTTTTTTTAGAAAATTTTTTTGAGAAATTTTGTGAATTCTTCATGATCCTTTTAAGGAAAATATAAAAATTTATGCAAGGACACAAAAATTATAGGTTACTGGAATCAGCACATCAAGGAGAAATTGTAATCTTTAAAGAAATTGATGTGCATTGATAAGAAAAAAGGAAAGGACACAACTATCTATATCACTTTGCTGTCTTTATTTTCACTAAAACTAATTTGATTGATTATTTTTATCATGTTGTTTCTTCCCTAATCCTCATAATTCTCTTTGAATTTTATTATTGAATGAGAATAAGGGCATATTTTCCTCTATTGAGATGTTCAAACTTATTCCACCATCCCTACTCTTAAGGAGTGTTGAGCCATACTTTATACATAAATAGGCAAGTGCTATATAAAAGAAAAAAGAAAAAAGAAAAAATATATCTATATGATTACTAACAATTCTATGATATGTCAGATGGAGGATAGGGGGTCTCATCAAGAGCCAGCCTACCATGATCATAAGGAAGCAGTGAAGTGGCATTCCCATTATGGCCACCACAGCAGGGATATGATCCAATGGACAATTCTGAAAAATAAAAAGTCCTTGGAACAGGAGGTATCATCACGAGCCGGCCTGCCCACCTTTCATTCCTTCTTGGTGAATGACATTGTGATTCATCTGGTTCCCAAGGTAGCACAACGACCTCCATCATGACATCACAAAGCATTTTTCTAGGCATATATAAAGGATTATGGTTCCAAGGGTGAAAAATAAACTTTGTCAAGGTTATAGACACCTGTGGGCAACAGAGCTCTGCTAATGGTATTGGAGTCATATTTTTCACAAATCAATAGAAATTATAAACCCTTTTCTTATATCTTTATCTTAATTTTAAATGAGATTATGCTCCTAAACCCCTTTGTTGAACCTCTTATACATGAAATATTGTTTATAAATCAATCATAATGGTTTAAGTGGATAATGACCGCATATGCACTTTTATTTATGTCAGCTTTCCTTTTCCCTATTTTCGAATCATTACATAGCATTTCCATATATATTCATGATTTCATAATATGCCTCGATTTCAGTAATTCGATAATTTTTTATCATGTCATGAATATGTATGACTACTTTCAAGTATGTTGCTCCTCCATTTGACGGTCGAGGGCGACCTATCATATTTCAGGGGGGTGCAGGTGACTTCCAAAATATGCCTGCATACGGGTCAATTCCCTATTTTCATCAAATCCCAGAAATAGCAAGTTTTAACAGCATTTTCTGATATGCACGAGGTGTTGTTCCATTGCCATTTCTGTGTATTATTGTGAAACATTAACAGTGTGCAGGGCTTAGACAAAATGGGAGGCCGAGCAGTACGTAGTGAATCTCAAGTACTAACAGTTTCCGATGCTGCACGAAAAATTTTGGAGAGAGTAAGGTGGATTACCTACCTTATAAGACTACAACAGCCCCATGAAACTGTGGCCATCAATTTTTTGCAGAACTTGCAGGAGGACCATTCCATAGTAAGAGGAAGGCAAATAACAGTGACAGATGCAGTAATTGCTGAGGTGTCTGGTCTACCAGTAGTTGGACCCGTATGGACCCATAAAAAATTGAGACTTCAAGAGGCCATGAACATCTTTCAGGATGAAGGACAAACCCTAACCGTCAAAGTAAAAGGAGTCCAGTCGGAAACTCTGGGAGAACCATGGGAAGAATAGGCCAGAGTAGTGCAAAGCTACATTACATGCGACGAAAGAAAGGATGTGGTAAGACCACGCCACCTCAAATTATTAGCAGTACTAAAACATAAATGTGTTGTAAATTTCCCTGCATATTTAAATTTTTTACTGCATGACGCTGCTTGGAGCATAAGGAAATCCCGTCATACAACAGCAGCCAACATTTAGAATTACCTGAAGGGCAGACAGGGCATATTTTTGAAGTTTTAGCTGCAAATCATGGTTTTCGACCACTTAATGAAAAACCCTCTCTAGCCTATTCTCTAATTTATTTACATGTAAGCTATGGTTTTCATGAGGACAAGAAAAAGGGTAAGCAGGGGGGTGTGTTGAGCATTGGAAAAGGTATGAATTTGCCATGTATTTCTTTCTTTATCTTTTTCCTTTAATCATAACTCCTTTATATTCTAGAATGGTAATATATTGAAGAATTATAATAGAATTAAGGAGATTAGTGATTGTTGCAAATTGATTAAAATTTATCTTTTCTTATATTGAGAAAATAGATGAAGTGGGAAGCCACCATTCGAGAGGAAAAGAAAAAGTAGAAATAACTGTTGTCCCTTCATAAAAAGGAAATATCCAGAGAAGAAGGTCGAGATTGGAGCGCACAGTCAAAGAAAAGAAAGGAACAACATGGCATTAGTGCAAGAAGACAAAATGATAGCTGAAGATAGAATATAGAGCGAATCCCTCAGGATATCCCGATCCTGAGGGATTGCTAATAAAAGCTTATATGTATCTTTTGTTTCATCCGTTGGCTATTATAAAAGGACAACGCTTGTATAAATCAACACAATGTATTATGATTATTGATATTTCTTGTTGTATTTTCATGATTTCTCATCGACTCTCATTGGTTAAAACGGAGTGCGATTGCTTGTAAACTCTGTTACATATGATTAATATATAATCTGGTTGTCGTTCCATTATTTGAAACTGGAGTAGTTTGGTGGTGCTTCACTAGCGGCTAAGGGCCTGACCCTGGTGGATCCAATTGCTATATGTACCATTACTTTCCAATTCTAGTCGTGTGATGGTTTGCTTTAGTTCTCATTTCCTTTAAATCGCATTGCTTCATAGTTTCCATGTTTTATAGCTTACTGTTTCAAAATTTTATGAAATTGGTTTGTTGCATCAGTTGTGAGTGAATTGCATTGCTATTCATTTCCAACATACAAGATTATTTATTCCTCTGTAATTTGTATTGTTATGCTTCTCAGATATAAAGCTTCACTGTTTAGAATTTGTTGTTCATTTCCATTAAATAGCTTTGTTGTTCATTTCTGATAACTAGCTTTACTATTTATTCCTTTCCTGTAAGTATTTGGTTTGCTTTAGAATGTTATTGTAGAGAGCGTTTTTATTCTATTTCCATTAGCAGCATTATTGATTCAACTCAGTTGCCACTTCTAATTAGTTGCTTTATTATGGAGTGTAAGATCATCAACTGTAAAGGGCATTAGCTATTACTGTCTAAGTTCTTAGATTGAGGATCTTGTTTATGCTTGATTTCATTTACATCAGTTGACAAAGGAAATATTTATTACTACTGCATCCTTGACCGATGATTGTCGAGTAAGTGATTGGATTTTGGAGCATTAATTTTCATGTTATTGCAATTAGATTTCATTTTCAAGCATCTTTTTACTCTTGTATTTGAAACATTGTACTGCAAATTGGAGAGCATTACTCTTAGATTAAATTGCCGCCTCAGACTAAGTACACTCTTGAGATAAAAAATCGTACCTCGATTGATAATTAATGTAGGATAAATAGGAGTTAAAAAGACACCTTTTATACCTCAACAATGCATTCTCACTTTCTTCTTCAATTTATCAATTTCAATGTTTGCAAGTTTGAGTTTGTCTTTAACCTTCTCATAACTACTCTTTTCTCTCTGAGTATTAAAAACTTTGTTTTTGTCTTCTTCAAGAATTGGAGATGATATATTTATGGGTTCCTCAAAAACATCTGCATCCTCACCTCCTGTTTGGTCTATCTCCATGTCTGGCTGCTGCAATTTCTTAGACTGCCTAGTCAAGGGTTTTCTAGGCTTAAAGACAAACTCTAACACTTCATCCTCAAAATCTAATTTTTTGGATGTTTTCAATTTATTTGAGTTGCCAGTTGTATCCAGTTTGATGAAATCTTCTTGAACCGGGGGAGACTCTTCAATGTCAATAGCTTGCAATATATCATTCAAGTCACCTCTTAATTCCAAGTTTTCATCTGTGACCACAACCTTACCCTTCTCCTTTGACCTTTGACTCATATTAAACTTCTTCTGAGCTGTTTTACTAGTTGAATGTTCTTGAATTGTCTCTTTGACATTATTTCTCTTCTTCTGTGCAGACTGAGGAGTCCTTTGGATATTCAGTGATGTGTTTATCATTGGTTCCTTAACCTGTTTCCTGGGCTTAATCTTAAAAAACCTCCTTGATTTTTTTTTCTGCGAGTTCAGTAGTATTTGATGAAGATTTTTCTTTGACTTGAGGGCTAGCACTTGTTCCTTCAACCCCTATTCCACTCAAAAAGAGAAATGTAGACCATTCTCTATTCACTTTCTGAAGTTCATGCAAAACTATTAACTTGACTAGACCATGATGAAATAATGAGGTTTCACATGCCTGAGTTTTCATCTGTACTTTGTCTGCCATCTTGGCCAGACTTCGAAATAGAAAGAAAGGTAAGTCTAGAGAGATGATTCCTGTGAAATGCAATAAGAGTTTAAAGTGGTAAGTGTACACCTTTTGATATCTCCCTTTGCAGGTGAAGTACCTGTTAGTGTCCCGTGATTTGGCTGATTGGAAAGCCAAATGACAGTGTAACATCAAACCAATCTTTGGAGCCCAAGGACCTAGCCTTCCTGGACTCAGAGAGGGATCTCTCTATTTGTGTAAGGGATATCTATGTGTTTGCTTATTGTGTTCTGATTTTAGGCTAGCTATGAAGTAGGTTTTTGGTTTTGGTTTTTAGGTTGTGAGGGATGAACTGATCAAAGACATAAGATAGGTAAAAATATGTCAGATCAACTGGGATATGGGGTCGAAAAGGTCAAGAAAGCTTTTAGATGGTGATACAAGGTTGTTGAAGGGCCGATTTGATTCGAGGTAAAATGGATCTTTGGGAAAAATGGATTAAGATGGACATCAAGTTTGTGAATAACAAAGGATTTCAAGCACAAATAGTTTAATAGCTAACATAAACATGGTAGGGAAAACCATTAATCATGAAAAATGTAACTTTAAGCTAATCAATGCATAGAAATAAAAATTCAAGCCATGCATAGAGATATATAACTCTCTAAATTTAGGAAATGGCTATCAGACTTTGGGGAAATACATTTAAGACAGACAAAAAACTCAAATCACTATGCCGGAATGCCTAAACATAGTACTTCAAGCTATTGAACACTTTGAAAACAAGATTGCATATTCTTAGGCAAAGGGCGAGATCAGAACAAGACCTCCTTGGTTCAACAAATGACAATCTAATTATTCAAAGAGAAGTTTCACAGATGGAGCTATGGCTAGCCATGAGAAAGCAGGGCATACCGTAAATCATACTTATCATGCATAAAACCATGAATGAAATAAGAAAACAGTATTCTTAAGTTATTAAAGAGAAATCAAGAATTATTTAATGTGACTAAGAATGAAGAAAACATGGAAACTATGAAGAAACAGGAAATTTGAGGTGCCTCCAAGGGCATGTCTCAAATTTATTCTCTTGTCCTATAGCAAGAAAGAACATGGATTTATGAATGAAAAATAGAAAAAAAAATAGAGAGAGAGACACTATACCATTCTACCAAGTCATGGAATCCAACAACAATCCTCTTTCATCATCCAAGAACATCCAAGAAACTATCCAAAAGAATGAGACAAGTATTTCTTCCAAAGCTTATATGACCATATATTGCTTCTATTCATCAAGTTCAGCCTTGTTTACAATGAAAGCCTTTGGAATATATAGGCCAAAGTGAAGAAAACCTCTTAGTTCAACTTGCAATCTCATTGGCCTATCCAAAATATCTGATTTTGTCCTTGAGGCTTTGCAAAGCCCAAGGCACAAAATATCTAATAAAATATCTAAAAAATGCTAAAAAAGGGAAATAAATTGACTTTTCATAACTTATCATATACAAAAATAGCTAAACGCACATGAGGAAAAGTCAATTTTGAAAGGTTCAATTTTTACAAAAATACTCAAAAAATACATCAGCAAAAGGTCCCCTGACTTGCTAGCAAACTTTGGAGGCCTTCCCGATGTCAAAACAAGGCTCATGATAGCTCGTTGGAAAGATATGAGTGTCTAATTTCTGAAATTTTTTATTTTTCTCCCAATTTACCACTGGAAGTCCTCCAAAAATATTCCTGTGTGTAAAAACCCAAAAAATAAGCCATGCTGATAAATGGGGCAGAGTGTAGAAAAAGCGAGTGTTTTTCGCCATTTTGGGGGAGAAAAAGATCTTTAATTGTTCTGAAAATTGTTGAGTATGTTCCCATAAAATTATGGCATCCAATGATACCATTTTAATCCATTTATGATGCTCCAAAATGAAATGGCGATGCCCATGAGTTTTGGCCAAAAACCCAAAAATGACAAAAAACCAAAATATGTCGAATTTCGCCCAAAATTGGTGAGCATGCCCCTCAAGGGTTTTCAGAAACATTTTGTGAAGTAGAGGCCAAAATTTGGAGCCTTGAGGTGTATTTCATCAATTTTTGTGCCGGGAACTTCCCTTTAACCTCCTTGAGTTTTTCTTGAGCAGCCTTCAACTTCCGTCGGGCAAACTGATTGAGCTTTTTATAATGCCCGGTCATCGTCCATTCAAGGTCCAAGTCCCTATTTGTCTTCTCCAATTTCTTCTCCAAGTGATCATTAACTCTCTCAATCCATGCTTCCTGATTGTTCTCTATCTCTTGTTCGAACAATGCAGTGAGAGGGGTAGATTGGAGAAGGGCATCTTCTTCTTCTTTTTGTTTCTCAAGGGCCTTTTTTAGCCCCATGGTTCTTGGCCTCTTTCGCCTAGGCTGATCTTCACCTTCACTTTCCTCGAACTCACCCATGAGTTCTTCCAATCTCACCTGTGCTTTGGAGGCCTCCTTTTTGTATCGGATGGCCCGTGTCTCATATACAACCATATGGACACTCATTTTCTTGTTTTGGACTTGCAAAAAGTGATTGAAGTTCCTAGCTCTATGAAGATCAGCCCTCAAGGCATCAATTTGGCTTTCTCTATGGATCAAGAGATTTTCTAGGATCCGGGCTTCATTATCACTATCATCACTTTGGATTTGGATGATGTTGAATTCCCTTTCCTGTTCATGACTGCTTTCTTCCTTGCCCTTCCCTTTGCTTTGGGTGGCTCTTCTAGTACTCTTCCTCTTGGGCAATTCGACCATTGGTTTCTTGGACAATTTTCCCTTGCTTCGAAGGGTCCTAGTCACATTTGGAGTTACAACTCTAGGCACCCTTTTCTTTGTTGTCCGGGGCTTGGCGACTTTCGGAGAAGAGAGCATGGCCCCTTGCCTAGGAGAGGCAACTAGCACATGCTCCATGGGCTCTTTACCCTTGTCACTTTTCCCTTCATTTTTGCCAATGTCTTGGATCTCTTCATGGATGCCTAGGCTGTCTTTTTGCATCTCCCTTTGAGGGTTGTCCTCCTCACTATTTTGCATATGTTTATCATGTTGCCCCTCTTCTTCTTGAGGTTGTTGTTCCTTTTTATGAGGCTGTTGTCCCTCATGCTGTGGCTGCTGTGTATCATGCTGTGGCTGCCCCTGTTCAGCATCCTCATAAGTCTGCTTACCCTCACTGTGTTGCTTTTCTTCACGCTGCTGCCCTTCATCATCTTTCTCATCATCCCTTTGCTGCCCCACTTCATCCTGCTGCTGCTCATCATCACTTTCCTCTTCCTCCTCATGTTCTTCCTCATCATGGTCATGATCTTCTCCTTCTTCAGGCTCCTTTGTTTGTTCTGTGGTAAACTTGAGCTTTTTGGGAATAGGTCTGCTAGAAGAAGGTGAAGGATGGTGAGTAGGAGGTGTAGGGGATGTATGAACTGGAGGGACAGTGGAGAAAACCGGATGGGTGATGAAAGTATCCCAAGAGACCTCCCTCTTTTCAAGCTGATGAAGAATGATGACTTTGATGAGGGAGTGATGGAAGAGGCAGGCTATTTGCTGTGAAGGAGGCTTCTTCTGAACAGTGGAGGCCATTTTCTCAATGCTCCTGTGTAAGAAGAAAGGAAGATTTAGCAACTTGGCCCTTGTGAAATGCATGAGCAGTCGAATGTGATAGGCATAGACTCGGGAGAATCTTCCCTCACAAGTGAAGTATTTCATGATGATCTTCATGAGGGGGGCGTAGCTAGTCAAAAGATATGAGAAAGGGAAAATAGAAGGACATGAATCTCTGTGCTCAGGCTTTAGAAAGGGCTTGTATTCTTCTGAGTCCAGGTGGCTTTGTTTAAACCACTTCTCCCCAACATAAGGGATTTTAATGGCCTTGGAGATGGACCTTGGAGAGAATTTGAAATCAAGGCCTGCCAGCTGGAAATGCTTGTCTTGAAACCTCAAAGTGCAAAGATGTGTCAAAGGAGAAAAGCTCTTCACCTCTTGCACTCTTTGAAAAAAATCTAAACACCCAACCTCATGGAAATTGAACAAGACTGATGGGTGGGCATTCACTTCTTTAGTGGAAACAGGCTCAAATCTCTTATGCAAGCCACTCCTACTATCCTGCCTGGGAGGCATCTTGTTTTGAATGCTCTCTGCAACACCAAGCTACCTCAAATGGCTTTTGAAATGCTTTCTCAAACACAACTTCTTCCTCTTTGTTAGTCACTGTTTGATCAAGGCAAATTTTCCCCAAAGGATGTGTGAAATGTTTCTTTAATATCAGCTCTCTACTCCTTCCAAATCACTGCTTGTCTTCCTTTGTATGCCAATCAACAAATAGTTAGCAAATAAAAAGGTACACACAGTCAAATGATTACTGTGTTTGGAGAAGGTCACAAAGATCTTTTGTGTTTTGGTGTAAGCAAGACAGCCTTGTAGAAAACAAAACACCCCTCCCAATAAAAAACACTCCTCTTGTTCTTCACTGTTTTACATCCACAGTTAGACTGAACACCTTCAAATTGCATTAACAGCTTTCACTCACTATATTTTGTTTCATGGATCAAAGGAGGCATTGGTTTGTCTTTTTCCACACAGAGAGGACTTTTGAAAGTGACAAAGTCATTCATGCATGATCACTGTTGTTAGATTAGGCTCACTATTTCAACTTAGGAACACTGTGTTTTCCTTTCAAAAACTGCTTCACCTTCTAACATTGTTTTAAGGGCAGTTTTTAGGCCTTTTGACATCAATACAAACACACCACTTTCACTATGTCAATCTTGGGCAATCATAGCCACAGCAAACTCAGATTTAAAACAGAACACTTAACTCTCCTTACCACTGTTTCTCCATTACATTTTTCTGACAGAGGTTATGGTTTATCATTGTCTTGAGGATAGCTTTAGGCCTCTTGAAACTTAATATGAACACTCTACTAGCCTCCCACCGTAAAAAACTTTGTCAATAAATTTAACAAATCACTTTGATTTTCCTACCAAGACCTCCACTTTTTTCACCACCATTTAGTCTTTGAAAAACACAGCATTGATCACCCTTTTAGAAAGTTGAATATACCAAGGAGGAAAAAAAATACCTCGAAGATCGATGGTGGCCTTCGCTTGAAGAGTTGAGCAGCTTCAAGAATTTTTGAAGGCGTTTTGATTTTTTAAAACATGCGCGACACGTTCAGAAGAGTAAGCGTTGCACATCAAACAAGGTGTCGGGTCGATGGTGGGCAGTTGTGATCGGCGTCTACAGGTGCGCCACGCAATAATACAACCTCTTCGTAAACTTGCTCCTGAACACATTGCGCACTTTTCCAAGCGCGCCGCGCAGTCTCCAAGCTTTAAATTCTGCAAATTTTCTCTCAAGAACTCCCTTTTTCGGTCAGAGAGCAGCGTAGGGGAGTGTTGCTCGTGTTTGAAATCCAAAATAGATCTTGGCAATGATCAATCTACCCCTTATATTTGAAAAAATAAAATAGCCCTTTGAAGTGCTTTATGAAGGTTATGAGACCCTTTTGAAAGAAAGACATTGGTTGCAAAAAAAAAAACATAAAACACTGGCCTTTGTAGTTTTATTATTTCAAATTCCAATACTTGACCGGGATCACTAAAGTGCTGTAGATGACACCTTTGAAGATTTTCCGTAGATGTTACATTTTTCAAAGTGAAGAAATCATCCTCAAAGACAATTTCTCTTATGTTCTCTCATCCAAGGAGGAAAAATGTTTCCTGTGTCCATATCTGTTTTGAAGAGGCAACTTTGCCCAAAACCATCAACTGACCGTAGAAGCATTCTTTAAATGACATTTCTCTTTGGCATGTGGGTGAAACTTAGTTGTATTCACCTAGGGGTTTAATATCATATTTTACATATTTCCATGAGGAACGGGCCTTTATTTGTAACAGTGGCATGATTTATTGGCTTTGAGTGTTGTTCCTGAACTTGAAACACATGCCATAATCCTTATTGCACATTTATGGACCTATGTGTCTAATTTCAAAGCCTCTTTGAGAAAACTAAGCTCAAGTTACTTTCTTGTCCACTATGATGAGTTATTGAAAGAAAATTCCTCATGAATCAGGAAGAAAATAAATTTCTTGAAAAGTAATCAACACTCTTTGGCCTGTGTCTAACCCATCTCTCAACCTCAGTAAGGTTGTTTCATTTTGGCTCCAGACTGCTTTTGAAAGAAAACTATGATAGGAGATAAAATCAACCTCTTGGATTATTCTAGTACCCCGGCTTTCTCTTTGTTTTTAACGTCATTTCTCTGTTCAGAAGCCTTCAATTTTCTCCTATTGTTCTTAAAACTTGTCTCTCAGTCAGAGAAAATCCTAAAATCCATCACTACCCTGGCCCTCTGCTTATAGATGAAGGAGGCCTACTTTGACAACTACTTGGTTTCCTTTCAACCTCTGTCTCAACCAAATGAAGAATGTTTGATGAAAATACTGATAGTGGTTTCCTTTATACTTGATGGCAGAAGTCAGTTTGAGACCAAGATTATTTGGCTCCTTTGGCCATTTGCTTAAAAATATTTCTTCATTAACATTGTATTTCAATAACAGTGAAACTTATGTAAACAATTATTAAAAGCACCACTGCTTTGCCTTTGATTTTAACACTATTTTTATTTAGAAACCCTCAGTGTTATTCCACTGTACCTAAAATTTTTCCTTTACAGTTAGTGAAAAACTTAAAAACAAACTTTATCCCTGGCCCTCTGCTTATAGATGAAGGAGGCCTTCTCAGTCTTCAACCCTCTGCTTATAAAATGAAGGAGGTTTTCTCAGTGATGCCATTTCATTCGCTTTTAACGGTGTTATTTTTCCTTTCACTGCCTTTTCATGTTTGAGAAAATGAAGAGTGACAAATTGATAATAGTCAAGATGGGCACTTCTCTGAGACATGTAATTTTTCTTTTCAAATACTTTTGTGCCTCTCTAGACATCACAAGCAGTTTGGCTAGTATTTGCAAAGCACTTCTTGTCATTCATAATTTACTAACCTTTGATTGTGATTGCAAGAGCTTAATGAAACAACTCTTTGCCCTCTAGCTGCATACTAGGCTCAAAATCACATGAGAAGCAGTTGTCTTCTCATGTTGAGCCAAATACTGTCTTCTAGGATTCTGGTACATTTCTGCTCTTGAAAGATCCATTGAAACACTGTAAAATCACCTAATATCAGTTTGACCTAGGGCATGCACATTGCTGAGACTTTAGGGCTTGTTAGTGGCGCGACTTGAGGGTGTAACCAACTTTATTTGCAGAATGGGAAGGTCTGTTATGACTGGTCTATAGTAGATATAGGTTCTTTGGCTTTAGGATAGTTTTCCAAGGGAGAAATTCCTAGAGCGCCACTACCTAACTTAGGGGAGACTTCTCTGGACAGATTTGGATTGTTTTCTTTGGAGTTGATGGACAAGCTAGTATGGATGAGGCTAGATAGGACTTGATAATGAGGTTTCATCTCGTCATGGGCGGATTGAAAAGGTAGGAGGGAAAAAAATGTTTATGGGTGTTTTCCAGCTGGCAAATTTGACAATTTTTTAGATCAGTTGCTAGAAAAATTGGCTGTTACAACTAGTCATCACCAACAAGTGAAAAATACTGATGACTAACAGTACCTTTGGATGTTATAGAGCAGATTGGAAAATTCATCCTTGACATAATTTCTTGGCCCAACTTTGTTCAAATAACTATCCATAAACTCTAGTTTCAAAAATATTTTGCAAGGTTTCATTTCAAACCTAAAATTCTTGAACCATCTATCTTCACCCCTTGGAATTTTTGTGACTGATGATATAACTTCAAGAGAAATTGGTAAATTGAGAAAACCAAAATTTTTGTTTGACCCTGTGAAGTTAATAGCAAACTCTTTGGTAACCTGATTATGCCTTCCTTGAAGCTTTTCGCAGAACCTTCGGCACCCTACCTTCTTGAAGGTTTCTTCAACAAATTTATCTCTTGTGAGAGCTTCTAAACCTTCAGGTTCTGTTCTCAGACAGTGACCAGACCTGCGATTTCTTTTTTCTTCTGTTATCTTCCTCCTGAAAACCCCGTGTCTTCAACAAAGCTATAATATACCTCCTTGTTGGATGAACTGGCTTGATTGAAAATTTGGTTCATCCTCGCTTGATTGAAATTCTGCCTCGCTTGAAAACTTATGGAAAGCTCTGGTTTCTAATCATGAGCTTCTCTTTCAAACAATAGATATGCATGCAATGTTTTCTTTGCATGAGACAAAATCGATGATAACCAACCATTTTTCAAATTTGAAAAGGACCAATGAAAAATGACCCCTAGCAAATCTCATAATGATTTCATAATTTCTTTGGATGGTTGCATGCGTGAGGGAGGATTCGTTGACTGACACCTAATCATGAAAATTTAACCAAAATTGATGGATGTGACAGCTAAATCAAAAAATTTTGAATCCCCAATTCCGTAGCACTGGTAATGTGATTTCAGGATTTTGCGCTACGAAAAGACCAGTGTTTTCATAGCGCAGAAGTAGTTTTTTACACTGAGCGCACTACGAAAATGTGGTTTCGTGGCTTATTCATTTTTTTTTTAAATACTTAAAATATGGATTTTAAAACGTGGTATGAGACTTCTAAAGAGTAAAGCAAGGTTTATGAACTTTATTTGGTGATTAAATGAAACTTGTAACCTATGGATTAGACCCTATAAAACATAAAAATGACTCAAAACCTATCTAATACCATGACTTAAGAGCAAGTATAAACTAACCAAGTTTAGAAAATTTTAATAGTGATAACATATACCTCATTGTGAAACTTCCAAAATATCACACTGCCCCTCCACCTCAACAGTCTGGTCACCTTGATTACGAGATTCTCATGATGAGCTCTGACAAGGTCAATACTTCCAAATTCAACCTCTAGACCTAGTCGCGCTAGTATGACAAGAAACCTACTACATATGCAACTGAGTCTGAAACCAAAGTGTCCACTGAGTCTATTGCAACACCAAATTTTCCCTTACATATCCCTCAACCTAAGGTAGAGGTCATAAAAAATATCCCCAAATGGCCATTACGTCATAATCATGCTTCTGCCAAAGCCGCCCACACATACAACATAGTATATGACTTGGCACAGTCTCCTACCTCCATGTCAACTCTGGAAGTTCTCTAGACATGGCCATCCCAAAGGAAATATTTACTATCTACTTTAGGCGCAGTGGACCATTCAAATTATTTCTTGATCTTCTTTGATGTTGACAAGTTAGAACATCCCCCTTTTCCCTCATTAGTGGCTTTCCAAATACCAATCGCCATTATAAATGCCACTGTCCAACGGTGTATCTTAGATGAAGGTGCATCCACATGTTTGATGTGTTCCAGTATTTGAAAAAAACTTGGGTCACTTGATTCGTCCCCATCCACCATCACTTTATGCGTTGGGACTATCACCCTTCACATCCTCTTGGCATGTATCGCAGTTTTCCTATCACAATTGCAAGCAAGACTAATTGTATTGACATAGAATTCATTGATGCCCCCTTGGATTACAATATTGTTTTGGGTTGTAGTTATACCTATGCACTTTCAGCTGTCACATCTTCGGCTTACTGTAATATTTGCTTTCCCCATAATGGAAATATCATCACCGTCGATCCGTTGACATATTATGATCCAAATTCTTAAACATCACCCAGGCTACCATCTCATCGATGACCGAAAATCAACCTATCTCTCCTATCACCAATGTCTCTCCGGGAGTCTATAAATATTCCACGTTTCTTGGTGCATACTATGGTCCAACACCTACCCCTTTTGAGCCCAACTCATCTAGTGTTTGCATGTTGCAAGTGTCAGGATCTAGTCACAAGAAGTCCAGTATGCATATCTAGCATCCAACACCTTCACAACCTGTTGTTGTTCACTCCACCCAGCCATTAGGATCAATTCATCAAGGACCTTCTCCTTCTACTTTTGTCTCTCCTCATCATTTTCAACTATGAACATTTCCCCCAGGCCTTAACCATCCGAGAACCATTCCACAACGACATTATCCTGCAATCCAGATACCATTTTTATCTCCCCAATTTGGAGTCTTTTATATTCTTGTTATGGCTACGTTGAGTTTGCCAAATATGACCCTAGGGATCCTCGTCTGGTACATTGATCCCCTTGCAAAAACTCCTCCAGATCAATTCAAACCATATATTGCTTTGACCCCAATCCAACCAGTCACTTGACCCCTTCCTTTGCTTCATTTCCATAGAAACCTCAACAAGACCCCACTCTTATTGTGAAAGCATATGGTGAGGCAAAAAATCAAAAAATAAGGAACCTAAGGACAAGGCTCCCCAAACAACTCCAGCCCCACCTAAGCCTCCAAAGCCTACTCCACCCTGTTATTTGTGTGATGTTGTTGGGCATGGCACCAAAATTTTTCCTCAACCCCCTTGTCTCAAACCCGTGATCGACGATACATTTCCTAAGTATAACATCTCTGAGGTCCATGTTACCTTACGTGAATCTGCCAAGAAAAAAAAGTCGTTATGCACAAACCACCCACGTAATTTGTGCGATAACTATTCCCACTATTATCACCACTATCCTATTCTCAAATAATTTCGTGATACCCTTCAGGCACTTTGTGAAATCAAGGCTTTTCGTAGTGGATCATCTACTCCTCTACTTGCGAGTTATGGCTTCAACATTACAACAAAACTGGAGGATTGTAATGCACCCATTGTGATCCCTCTCCCCAATTTAGAGATGAAAGACCCATCTTTCGTTATTCTCTACCTCTCATCATCCATGAGATCCTCGAAGGAAGACCCCTCTAGAGTTCCATAGAGTGATTTTTTTGAACCTTTCTCATCAAACACTCTAGTCTCAACATCGGTAGATGTTCCATCTACTAGCTATTCATTTACCCCTCCTGACGATGCGTGTGTGAAACATATCTCTCAGGATGATGCACTGAGTAGATCCTCCACATCAAGTGGTATCCATTCCTCTAGTTCTCACATCTTCCTTTCAGATGAATACATTATGGAAGCCATGAGCACCCTTGATTATTCTTGGGACGATCTGCACCATCATGTGTATTTCCTTCTGCGGCAGACCCATGAACAATATGTTGTGGAGTTAAAAGACTTCATCCATAGTGAGGTCAATTGGTTCAATAACCCCATAATTTGAACCCATGCATTTGAACCACATACACCTTGTGGTCATTACATTGAAACTCAATTTTTGGGTTAGGGGGCACCCATATTTGAGATTCTAGAAGAAAAAATTCTCCCCAAACCTCCTAGTGAATCTGGTAGTGTTGACTCTAGTAACATTATTTTTCCCCATTTAGAAGAACATTTAGAGTCTCATATCGCTTCATATCACTCTAAGGAGGATCCACTTATTCATTCCTTCATCTTACATCAACAACCTAGTCCCTTAGATATTGTTTTTCACCAACCTCTATGTTTTCTAGGTGAGAACCAGCTCATTATCTCCGAAGCCACTCTTTGGTATAGTGACACCATGTATGAAAACCAAGAAATTGAATCAATTTGATTCATATATGCAGTGCCAAATGATATTGGTAATCCACTATTTCCTTTCTATAACTATTTCTACCCATTCTTCCCACACGAAGACAACCATAACATAAACAAATGGTGAACCACATTGTGTTTAGAGTCTACTATTCTAAACACATTTGGCATGCCCATATCATGTTATATGTGGGGTACCTATGCCCCTAAATATCCTCATAATCCTCTGGAGGATATTGTGCCATTTGGGCTAAATGCATGAATCCCTTATTTGAGTTCATAGAACATCATGGTGCTTCATAAACTCTTGTAGCTAGGGGCATCATTCCCACATTTAGCATACCAAATCACTCCCCTCCATAACATATGCTTGGGGGAAGTATCCCATGCTGGGGGTATAATGGCACCCCTGGCCATCTTATCACATGATTAGTAAAAATCTCGGCCTAGAACTCAATGATCTAGGTATGTTCTATTATCCTTTCATTCCTTGGATAATTTGTCGTATCGACCTCTCCAGTGAGCCATATACATCGCATATCATAGATGCTTGATACCATGTTTTCGAGCTTTATACTCTATGTGATCCCACACTTACCACTTGGTCCCCATGTTTTACTTGGTGGGTGGGGATAATTCTAGAACTTCTCTAATAGTTCATTCCTGTATTCTTTTCTTGCCTTGATTATTCACCAAGAACCATTATTCAATGAAGCATCAAGGCCATTGTTAGACAAGTAAGGCCACCTTATTGAAAATAGAATATCCTAATTTCGATGGTCATTTTTTCCACTACAATATCCACAAGATTTAGGGCCTTCTCGTCATGTCCAAATTCACCATAACTCACTTAGAAAATGAATTGAAATTGGAGGAAAAAAACCATTTTACAGGAAATGCCATAGTTTTTTTGTCACCCATTGAAACCAAATCGTAGCTCAGTTTGACGAATCGTCAACACAGTTGGAAATCTCTCACTGAGTAATATAATGGGTGTTTCTCTATTTTTGGTAGTTTGACACTTCCCCTGGAAGCCATTTTTTCCATCAAGTTTCATTTTGCCACCGATTCAATCCATATTTATTCATATGAGCCGCTTGTACTTCGGTACCACTTTACCTTGGCACTTTTCGTCTCATGTGTCAATTTTTTTCATGAGTAACCATTATTTACTCATGTTTTTATGGTCCCCCTTGACCTATATTTTGTGGAAACATCATTGAGTCACACTTGTTCAAAGCATCCGAGATGAGTCATCCTTGGATTCATGGAGTATGTTCTGAGTCCCCATTATGTCCTATTATGATATTCCATCCATATTTTCTCCAAGTCCATCCCATGTTTCCCATTTTTTCCTCTAGCTATTCTGTCCATCATCATCCCCTCAAGAATTGAGTCAATCACTGCTAGGCCAACCATGCATTTTATGCTCGGACAAGGGAAGTCGTCAGTATGCTTCTTAGTTTCCCTCCTTCCATAATTCATCCCTACTATCAGTCCATCAGTCTCTCTACTATGATACCGCATGCTTTAGTTGAGGATTCCTTATTGTTTCGGTATGGGATTTTACATTAGTTAATTTTTGTTGCTGCACATATATATTATTTTGCAGGTTTTTTCTAACTTTATGTTGTAGATATGAAGAATTAGATGACCATAACTGTTGTTAGGGCCTTCAATCACTCATGGCTTAAGTAAATCTATTTTGGTACACCTTCCAGAGTATTTTATCCTAACACCATGCTCATGATGATGACTAGTTAATATAATGTGACTGATATTGGTTCAGTTAAGTCACATTGTGGTAGGTGACCCTTTGTTGTTTGATGATGACGGTTGCTGACATGTTGAAGGGAATTTTTTCTTTGAAAAAAAGGCTGAATATGGCACCCACATGCATTGTCTAGTATAAAAATTCTGGATGAAGTGTTCAATATATGCATGGATCATTGAATTCTGGGAACCTTCCCATGTATAATAATTTAAGCATTTTTGAAAGATAAGCTTAGTGATACACAAGTCTTTGACTAATTTTGATAGAGTGAAACAGTTATGAAATATGATACCACCTTGACATGAAAACTGGTGTCGATATCGAATGTCATGGGGATCTATGAAATCAGTGGACGATGTGAATTCCCATTGTTCCATCCGAGGATGCCCCTATGGTGGTGGGGACTTATCCAAGGTACTACCTTCTTCCTAGAAAGTGTTTGTTAAAGTCAACAGGGAGGAAGCATCAACCATCTGACATAAGTATTGATACCAGGGATCAGTTTTTCTAGTGAAACAGGGTGTAATGTCACAAATTAACAAGACACAATGACAAGAAGTGGCTAAAATTGATGGTGATGGTTAACTCGCTCGAGGTTGAAGTTGTTAATGTGAGTGGTGGCAGTCAAAATTTTTTTTGATGAGGGTATCCTTGGAGTCAGTAGGAAATGTAGGGTGGGTGTAAGTTTCCTATAACAGACATTATTGGGTTCAGTAAAGAATGTGCAACTTCGACCAATGGTGACTAGGGATGGATGCTAGGTATGAAACGTAAAAATATGGGTGGAAGTATTTTTCCTAAAAAATATTTGTACACTTGCCAAAAAGTGGTTTGGATGTAAAAGCACGAAGACAAGTGCCCCATTAATATGTGAAATCGTACATGATGATGTGAGGAGAGTGTTTTGCTGAGGGCAGGGGGGCCATTGGTTGATCTTGGTGCGAGGGTGATGAGGCATAAAAATTGATACAAATGGGATATGCTAATATGGGTGGATGGTAGGCCTAGTGTAGCATGCATTTCAATCCATTTGTGATCAAATATGGTAGCCCAAGAGTAGAGGAGGATATGAAGGTGCAAAGAAGAGAAGTATGAGGTTGATCTTTGATACATGTGTGAAAAATGACTCGCGCTCTTGGGGGGATGAACATGGATACTAGTAGTGTGAAGGGAACTACGAACTGGGTTGATAAATGAAGGTGGGGCAGTATCGAACAATGTGGGTGCTTACCATGTGCAGGTAGAAGGTGATGGAAAGTGTGATCGAGATGGTGAATCCTATGGTTAATGTCAGAGACATGATGGCAAGATAAGAAAGGTGTTGGAGGAAAAATTTCATTCTTAGTGGAGGATGATACCTTATCTATCGATTTCCATTGAGGGAGTGAGCTTGTTGTGAAGGTGTTGATATTCTACAACTTCAAAAGCCAATGTCCCAATTGAAAACATACATCTATCAAAATATACAAATTGCATAGAAGGATGTACTGAAAACATAGGAAGGCACACCTACTGGGTTCTTTGAAGGAGTGAAGCTGATTTTGATTTTTACTAAGTAAGTAAGCATCAAGAAACGTGTCAGTGTGGCACTCCATGATTGCAGGGTTGATGCTAGGCTTCTCAGAATATGGCCACATGGAAATGTCCCTATATTCTGGAGACAGGTCTATGTAGGAGGTTACCTCTTCTCGGAAGCATGCTGCCACCAGCAATATCTCTTCAATAGTGTTAGGGTTTATTAGAATATAAAACTTAATTGTAGGTGAGATATTTGACATGTTCCCCTCCTCAAATGCTTCAGGAGTTGGGATAGGATTTTTGAACTAATCTAATTTTCTTGATGGAAGGAAATATTTTGATTCAATGGTGCAAATATGATGGGTTTCTATGCTGCTAGGCACAAATTATCTTTTTGGTAGAAAAAATGAGCAGTGGTGCATGAAATCCCACAGAAATTTAGGTTCTTTCATGGCCTCTAATATATCCTCATAAGAGTGAAACATGATGTCTAAGGGGGAATTGTTTTGTGCAGGGCCGTGAGGAGTGGGTTTAGACCTAGTAGCATTGGTTGAAAAAAAAATATGATTCTATGGTTGATGTCATAGAACAAGATAAGGTTGAAAAAGCATAAATGGGATGGTTCTGCACCATCGAAGGTACTACTATCGGTACGGTAGTTGCAACAGTCTCAAAAAGAAGAAATTATGAATAGATAACATGAATCATGGTTCCCACAGATGATGAAATGAATTGTATATGATGTTGTGTGTTGTCAGAATTAGACGGTAGAAGGATTTCTGTGATTATTGGTTTGATTTTAGTAAGAGGAGGTTCATGTAACTTTGGCAGTGTACGAGGGGTACATGAATATTCCTCTACCTGAGAATAGCATTGGGTGGAGAGATGCAGAAATATTTGTAGCATAGTGCATGATTATGTACAATGGGAGTGACTAGTGAAAATGTTGCACAATGTATAGGTACTCACCGAGTAAATTGTATGCAAGCTAGTACTACTTACTACGTAAGATAACGATGATCATTTTTGGTCGTGTAGTTTTGCATTTCTACATTTATGCCATCTTCGGATCTTAGTTTTAATGTGGTATGGGTCCTTTGGTTGTGTTATGTCCCCATATTACTAGTGTAGTCCCTTATTTTTATTAGTGTAGCCCCCTTACTATTATTGTTGTGCCCTTGTAACCCCCATATTGTTATTATTGTTCCCTTACATTATTATTTTTAGGTCGGCTAGGATTATATTGTGACCCCATGGACCCTTATATATAGAAGGATGTTTTGTCATTTGTATCATCCAAGAATTTTTTCATTTATGTAATGTATTGGCGGTTTCCCCCTCGAAGTGGTTGATTTATAAGGTGTTGATCTCTCTTCTCTTCTATTTTTCGAGCTGGTTTCATAACATTTGGTATCAGAGCTTTGGATTCTAGGGTTTCTCTACTCCAAACAGGTCATCATGGAATTTTCGCTATAACATTTTTTCTACGAAGGTTCAGAAGCTGAAATGTTTACAGCATGAAGGCGAAATTTTGAGGAATGTCATGAAATAACTTCAGATTTTGGTTCACAATATTTTCGGAGATATGATCTGTGGAAGTTAGGACTTTTCGCAGGCTCCTGAATTTAACCTAAATAGGTCATCGTGGAATTTTTACAACCAAATTTTTTTCTACGAGGGTTCAGAAGCTGAAATTTTTATAGAGTGAAGCTGAATTCCTGAGGAATGTTGTGGAAAAATTTTAGAGCTTTATTCGAAAAATTTTCAGAGATATGATCTGTAGAAGTTAGTGTGTTTTCAGCCTTCCAAATTTCATATCAAAGAGGTTACCCTGGGAAACTCATCATAACTCTCACTTTGAGCATAGGATTGGAATTATGTAAAAATTGGCTGCAAGAACACATATTGTAGTTTCTTTTCTATCAATTTAAGAGCCAAATAAGGAAACAGTGACACACGACACACCGTACAATTTCTCTCTAATGAACAAGTCCATAATTAGGTCATTGTGGGAGATTGGGCATAACTTTGTCTTGAAGAATCCAAATGAGGTGAGACCTATGGAAATTGAAAGAAGCTTCAGAGGGCTACTATAGGGCCAAATTAAAGATATTTAAGATCCAAAATCGCAGAGATAGTTCAGTTTCAATATCAAGCTCCTCAAAATTAATAAAAATGTGTGTAATTTTTTTTTCCGAATTGCATAAGTCTTGTGTGAGAAATTAATTTGAATTGATTACTAGGGAATATTGTAGAATAGATATCAATATTCAGTTATAAAATTCCTTCTAAATCATGAAGATGAAGAATTGCAACATGACATATCAAAATTACAAGAGAAAGTGCACCAAATTTCGCTCTCACAAAGAGAAAAAAAAATGAAATGGAAGATTTGAAGAAATACGTGGAAGCTAAGATGCATGGCATGGAAGCTGGCATGGAAGCTAATATGGATGACATGAAAGACAACATGGAAAACATGAAGAATGATCTAAATGCAGACATGGAAGGTTTGAAAAAGTTGATACAAGAAATTTTTCCTAATGCCGAAAAGATAGTAGAGGAAACTCATGATGAGAAAAAAATAAATGTTAATCGTGGTTTCATAAACTCTAATGTGGGATGGAAGAACCACCATATTTCAAAGATGGATATGAGGAATTTTGATGGGAAGGACCCCGTAACATGGATACTATATATGGAGCAATATTTTGATCTCAATAATGTGAAAAACACACAAAAGTTACGCATTGCAAATTTACATTTAGAACAAAATACATTTGTACGGTACCAATGGCTTTGCTCCCATAAAAAAATTGTGAATTGGTCAATTTTTACAGAGGAAATGATAGCACATTATGAGGATACAAAGAGAAACACCTTCTTTAGCCAATTGATAAATCTCAAACAAAAGGGTTGAGTGGTGGAGCACATTGAGGACTTCCAAAAATTGAATATAAGGGTAACTGATATTCTAGAGGAACACATGATTGATGTCTTCATAGGGACTTTAAAGGATAACATCCAACATGAAGTTCGCATTTTAGAACCTAATTCATTGGAGAAGGCATTCAAGTTGGAAAGTAAAATTGAATGTAAAATTATGGCGACAAGGAAGCCTACAACTCACATCTATAAAGATGGAAGTATTGCTACTCCTAGACTTCCACAACCTACAAGGTTGACACCACAACAGTTGGAAGAAAAAAGAGAAAAGGGGATTTGCTACATTTGTGATAGCAAATACACTAAAGGTGTCATAAGTGTGCTGAGAATAAATTATTTGACATAGACTATGAAGAGGAGCAAGAAAATGAACAAGAAACTTCAAAAGAAGAGGATATACACCAAGAACCAACCCTAGAAGAAGAAGAAATGAGTTCGACCATATCGTGTAATGAATTGGTAGGAATTACCACTCCTCAAACTCTCAAGATAGAAGGACATATCAAGAAGAAAAAGGCAATATTGTTGATTGATTCAGGTAGCACCCATAATTTTATTCATTGTAAGGTAGCCAAGGAATTGAATTGTTTCCTATACCCAGCACCAAAATGTCAAGTGATTGTTGCAAATGGAGGAACTATAAATTTCTTTGGAAAATGCCATAATATCAAGCTAACCATGGGGGAATATGTATTGAATAATACAATGATTTCCATTCCAATGGGAGGTGTTGATGTTGTACTAGGAGTACAATGGTTACAATCTTTGGGGACGATAGCTTTTAATTTTCAAGAAATTTTCTTGAATTTTTTTTCGAAAGGAAAGGAAATCGAATTACAAGGTATCGCAGGGAAGACGAGAAAGATAATAAGCTCTAATGTCATGAAAAAGTTTCTAAAGAAATAACAATGAGGCGTAATTGCACAATTATGTGGACTAGAAGTTCCAACTTCAAAATCATCTATTTCTCCAGATATGAAAAAGGTCTTAGAAAATCATTCCAAGGTGTTTGATACTCTCAAAGGACTCATGCCTATTCGTGATCATGATCATGCTATTGATTTGATTCCAGGAAGTGTTCCTCCAAACATCAGGCTTTACAGATATCCTTATGTCCAAAAGAACGAAATTGAACGTATGATTGCAGAAATGTTAGAAGTTGGTATAATTCAACCTAGTCAAAGTCCTTTCTCTGCTGCAATAGTATTGGTGCACAAGAAGGATGGATCATGGCGCATGTGTCTAGATTATAGGGAGATCAATAAGCTCACTATTAAATATAAATTTCCCATTCCTGTGATTGATGAATTATTGGATGAATTGCATGGCGTTATTTATTTTACCAAGTTGGATCTTCATTCAGGATATCATCAAATTAGAATGAATATTGAAGATATTTCGAAAACAACATTTCGAACTCATGAGGGTCATTATGAATTTTTGGTCATGCCTTTTGGCCTTACCAATGCACCTTCTACATATCAAGGGTTGATGAATTCCATTTTCAAACCCTTAGAAAATTTGTGCTAGTATTTTTTGATGACATACTAATCTACAACAGGTCTTGGAAGGATCATGTTCAACATGTTGACAGGGTGCTCAAACTATTGGAGGAGAAAAAATTATATGCAAAAAAATCCAAATGTTTCTTTGGAGTATAAGAGGTGAAATATCTGGGTCATATTGTTTCTATGAGGGTCATGTTAAGGTAGACCCTAACAAAATTAAATCCATTAAGGAATGGAAATTCCCCACAACCATAAAGAAGTTGCGAGGGTTTCTTGGGTTAACAGGGTATTATTGCAAGTTTGTTAAGAATTGTGGGAGAATAGTAGCACCTCTAACAAAATTAATTAAGAAAGATGAATTTTCATGGAATCCTAAAGCAAATAAGGCCTTTGAACATTTTAAATAGGCAAAGTGCCTAGCACCGGTCTTAACTATGCCAGACTTCACAAAAACCTTTATTGTGGAATGTAATGCCTCAGGAAATGGAATTGGTGCTGTGTTAATGCAATAAGAAAGAGCCATTGCTTTTGAAAGTCGCCCAATCAAAGGAAAGTATTTACATAAAGCTATTTATGAGAAGGAAATGTTGGAAATACTACATGCATTAAAGAAATGTCGACCTTACCTAATGGGAAGGAAATTCAAGGTAAAAAATGATCATGATAGTCTTAAACACTTTTTGGAACAAACAATATGTTCAGAAGAGTAGAAAAAATGTGTCACATAGATGTTGGGTTATGAATTTTAAATAACCTACAAAAAAGGGAAGCTAAATGTTGTTGCAGATGCACTCTCAAGAAATGATGAAGAGGTGGAAGCATTTCTTTGTGCAATTTCTATTATCTAACTAGATTGAATGATCGAAGCAAAAGATGAATGGAAGAAGGACAAAGAAGTGTGGACACTCATTCAAAATTTGAAGCAAGATTCTAGTACATATGATACATTTAGTTGGAAAAATGATTCCTTATGGTACCAATATCGCTTATATCTTTGTAATAATTCCCAAATAAAACAAAATATTATTTTGGAATTGCACACTTCTCCTTTAGGAGGACACTCAGGATTTTTAAAAACTTACCACAGGGTGAAGAATGAATATTTTTGGGATGGCCTTAAATCTGATATTCAAAATTTTGTGGCAGAATGTTTGGTTTGCTATCAAAATAAAGTTGAGATAATTAAGACCCCGGGTCTTCTACAACCTTTATCCATTCCAAGTCAACATTGGGAGGATATTTCAATGGATTCTATCACAAGTTTACCTAAGTCCGAAGGAAAGAGTTTCATCACGGTGGTAATTGATAAAATTACCAAGTATGCACACTTTTGTGCATTATCTCATCCATTTAAAGCAAGTACAGTTGCTACTGCATTTATGGAAACAATTGAAAAGCTACATGGAAACCTAGAGATTATAGTAAGTGACAGAGATCCCATTTTTACTGGAAAATTTTGAACATAATTATTTTCTTGTTTGGGTACTCAACTAGCTCATAGCTCATATTATCATCCTCAATTTGATGGTCAAACTGAGATAGTGAACAAATTTTTGGAAGGATATCTTCATTGTTTTGTATTTGATAAAAAAAACAATGGGTCAAGTGGTTAGCTCTGGCGGAATGGTGGTATAAAACTTCCTTCTAACTGCAGCAAAAATGACCCAATTTATGGCACTCTATGGATATGATCCACCATCCATCACATCATATTTAAGAGAAATTTCTAAGGTGCAAGCAGTGGAAGATCACATCGAGCATCGACAACAAGTTCTCCAACTCTTAAAGGATAACCTCAATTTGGCACAAAATCGAATGAAAAAATGGGCAGATCAACATCACAGCAAGAGAAGTTTTGATGCAGGAGACTGGGTATATTTATGGCTACAGCCATACAAAAAAAATTCCCTCAAGAAAGCTAAGAAGGATAATAAATTATTGCCAAAATACTATGGTCCTTACAAGGTGTTTCAAAAGATTGGTACTATGACATACAAATTGGAGCTTCCTTCTTCTTTGTGAGTGTATCCATTTTTCCATGTTTCATGCTTAAAGAAGGTTATAGGTGACAAAATTCCAGTTCAAACAATATTTCCAGAACTTGATGAGGAAGGAAAAATCATATTGGAACCTGAAACAATCATAGAAACAAGAACTTGACAGCTACGAAATAGATCACTTTCAGAGTATCTCATCAAGTGGAAGAACTTACCCACTGAAGATTCTACATGGGAGGATGATAATTTTATACAAAAGCATCTAGAGCTACTCAAGTGTTGAGGACAACACTTTTTTGAAGGAGAGTGGCATGTTATGTCCCCATATTACTAGTGTAGTCCCTTATTTTTATTAGTGTAGCCCTATTATTTTTATTGTTGTGCCCCTGTAACCCCCATATTGTTATTATTTTACCTTTACATTATTATTGTTAGGTAGGCTAGGATTATATTGTGACCCCATGGACCCCTATATATAGAAGGAGGTTTTGTCATTTGTATCATCCAAGAATTGTTCATTTATGTAATGTAATGGAGGTTTCTCCCTTGAAGTGGCTGATTTCTAAGGTGTTGATCTCTCTTCTCTTCTATTTTTTGGGCTGGTTTCATAACAGGTTGGTTTTGGTTTAACGCTACTCTGTTTGCTTTCAATCGTGGAAGATATTGATAGCTCTTCATTTGATGAAATTGGGAGAAAATTCAACAATAGGAGTGAGTGATATTCTCTTGATTAGAGAGATGTATGTGGGGGATAGGGGTTAATAGGAGAAAATGTTGGCAAACCTATCCAGTTCCCAACATTGGTTAACCAAGTGGTTATGTTTATCTCATAGGGCAGATGGGAAGTTGGGTTTACACCCTACCTTTTCAGGGTGTTTGGTCGCCTTCCCATATCTAGGTTCGTGGTGGTGATGAGAGGAATGTAACATTTCTGTTGGATGTATCTCTTCAGATTCACATATAATGGACCTACATGCTTCATTATCCTAAGTTACAAAACTCTCCACTGATTCCAAATATGAATTGTCCAAGATGGGATTTTTGGCAATGAATAGGTGCATGGAATCTAACACTAAGCAGAATCGGGGAACATGGAGACAATGAAGAACATGGTTATTATCTTGACAGATCAGACAAGGGTGTCATCTACATCTAGTAAAATTTATCTTGACCATTGGTGTGATTGGGTACCAGCGAAGAAATGACCTTAAATCCGAGCATTTGAGCGATCAAATTATTAGGTTTGTCACACAATGCGCATAATGAGATTTGATGCTGGGAATGGTCATGGGATGGAGGCAACCATCCTGGTGGATGGATCTCTTTTGATTTACCAAAAATGGTGCTATATGCTCTAGTCCCTTGAGTTGTAGTAGTGTCTACGGATTCTTCGTCTAAATTTTCTAATTCATGAATTTCAGTGATAAAGTGACAGATGAAATCTAACATAGATTAGAAATGATGGACATGGGGACAATGGTGTACATGGTGTTGGCTTCGACAGGTATGACATGTATGCCATATGTGTCGAGAAAAGTTGATTTGGACAACATGAGGAATTGGATACAAACAATTAAATGCCCTTAATTTGGGGCATTGAATGATCAAATTATCAGTTTCATCACATAATGTGTAGACTGGTACGTGAGGTGTGGCCTCAATTTTCCTTCTTGGTGTTTGTGACATTGGGTTGGTTGGGTACGAGCATGATTCTCATTCTTCTCATATGTATACGATGGTCTTGGATCTATCTTCCCCTATATGGATGGATGGATCTTGGAAGTTTGATTGCTCTAGGGTGTGTAATGCATGAGGAATATATAAGCAATGATGGGTGTAATTCTCGCACAGATCACATATAGCGCATGCATGGTTTGTGCATAATGAATTTCCTTGGATGTTTGTGACCTTTTCCTGTTTTTTTGGAGTTGGGATCACAGTCTCTCTTTTGGCATGTAGAAGAGATTTCAACTCATCTAACTCTGGGAAAATTTTGGTAGGATGCCCTATGATATTGCATAAGGTGCAAGGTTGAGATGTCCTAGGAATCCTAAGGACATCAACCTTATTCCCTTTCTTGTTATCCTTTGTGGTAGTACCAGCTGGTGTCACTATAGGGGATTGTTTTTTCTATTGTGACTTCTTAGGAGGTAATAGGAGTTATTCATGTAGTGGTAATGCATTGGTTTCCCAATGTGTCCGGAGGGGCCAAATACGAGACTGGTATTGCGAAAGCCATATTTGGCAATGTAAGAGTTGCCATGACTTGTTGCGAAACAAAACCAGGTGGGGCATACAAAAATGGGGTCTGGGAGATGGCGTATGATAGGAATGTCAAATCAGTGGTGACACATCCGTGATGCCAAGTTCTGGCTCCAGGCTACTCTCAGTGTTTGCTGAACTCATCATGCACAACACTACCTCTGTAGTTTCTAGGGTTTCCTTGGGAATTACAGGGGGATCTCTTGCATTCGTTCCAAGGAGGGTGGAAGGTTTGAATTGGCTGAGGCCAAATTTTGAGTATGTTGTGATTAGCTTAGTATTTTTATCTACATATGCTAGTACAAAATCCATAGCAGTCATGGGTTTCTTTTCATAATACATGAGTTAGTCGATGTGATGATTTTGTCTTCTTGTGGGAAAATCATCACCCTGAAAATAGATGATGCTATAGTCATCATAGGATACATATAAGTCCTTTAAAGGAGGATGTTATAGTCTAATTTCGCATCCAAGACTTCAATGTCTATGAGTATTGTCTTACCGCCAAGGTTTATTGGTACATTTTGGAAAAGACCCACTGGGGATGATGGGCACCTATCATATGCTCTGAGCATGATGTCGATGGTTTCAGTTTTGGTGATCCTAAATTCTGTCGAACTGTTTTGGACATGATACATGTAGATGCTCCTTCATCTATGATGCACCGATGAATGGTGATGTTTTGGATCGAAACCTGTATTTGGAAAGTGACTAGCGAAGGAAGCCTAAGGATTGATTTTTCTAGATAGAATACCATTACGCAAGAATTGGAAGGGTTGATTGTGCCTAATGTGGAAAGTAAGGATTTCCACTAGGTTGGGAAATATTGCAGGACTTCTAATGCTGACATATCTGAGGGAGAATGAGCTAAGTCATCCACTATTCTGTAGCTGTGAGAAACTTTGGAATGATGCCCTGTACGCCTTGTCGACCCTTTTACCATTTTTTGAATGGGCTCGATAGGTACATTAGATATAGTTATCAGGGCTATTGGTGTACTTTTGGTTGTACCTAAAGGGTTGGTATCCAGGGGTGCTTCGTAATTTATTTTCCTTGTTTGGAAGAAAACATATTCTCCAGCCATGAAGATATCGTGAATTTTTTGAGAATTCCATCCAACAGTGTTTTAGTGGGATTTTTGTTGTTGCTGGGTGTTAACCACTCCTTGATGGGGGAAAAAGTTCCTGTATGACTGTGGGTTGCTGTTTTTGTCTCCCTTGTCCTCGATTACCCTAAATTCATTTCAACTCAGGAAGTTCGAGACAATGGTGGATGTAATGACTATACTCCCCACAAATGGTGCAAGAATGATTTTTCCTTATATTGGTCGTCTTGTTTTGCCTCTAAGAGCTATAGGTTGGTTCCAGGTTTTGATCTCAATTGGGGTAGCCCCCAGCATGAGATCGCGTGAGGTGTTGCTGATTGTTGCCTCCCTTTCTAGGATCTCCCTTTGGTATTCTCTTTGGTTTTTCCTTTAAAACGTTCAGAGGATTATTATTATTCTCCTGGTCCTATGATGTTTGATGTTGAGCCTAGGAGGGTTGCACTAGATTAACCGGTGTGTTGTTCTACAATGGTGGTAGATTTTGTGCGGGGAAAGGGGAGTCTTGGTTTCCTTGCCCCTGGTTGATGTATGAGTTGGATGACTCTCTAGTATCAATATTTCTACCTGAGTATTGAGTCCCCTGCAAGGGAGGATATTGTCCTCCTTGCGGCTGGTGATATGGAATTGCCTTGTTATTCATGTTCTGCAGAGGTGCAAGCTGACTATGGTAGTACCCTGGTTGTGATACATTATGTGTAGTACCATATGAATATGAAGGATATTGGTAACTGTTGTTTGGTTGAATTATGGGCTAAGGGCCCTATCAAACTGTCAATAGTATTTTACGTGCCTAGTAATTATCTATAATTTGCAGGTGTGAGGCATTTGGAAGGACATGGTAGATCCAAATTGGGTGTAAATGAGATCTAGTTGCTGGGCTTTACTGATGGCATCTTCCTCACTGACGAGGGTTTTTTCATTGCCACATATTTTTAAATTTATGTTGTGAGAGTTTTCAAAAATAATTCCCAAAGAAATTTATCGTCAAGATTAGCTTTACACAAGCTACACAGTCTTTTCCATTAATGGAGGTGGTCTGATATGTGAATGGTAGGTGTTTACCTAAAATGGGTGAGGATTTCCATCCCTGAATCATGATGAATAAGGAGTTGGAAGAAGGTGAGGAACATTGTTGCGAGGGTGTTAAAGGTTCCATGTGACGCATAAGGATGGTAACCATACCATTTTGCAGCAAGACCTATAAGGGTTCACTTAAACAATCTTGATCAAATGGTATCGTCTATTATACTATTCGAATAACACCATAGGTGGAAAGTCATGATGTGATCTCTTGGGTCTTTCACTTGCTTACCTTCAAATTTTGGAATATCTTAAGGGAGATTTGTGGGAATGGGTGGCCAGTTAAGGCCATGTTCAATAGGGTCACTCGTTAACTTGCTTATATCTGGTAGATTCAATGATGCTAAGAAAGGTAACTGAGGATTGACTGCAACAGTATGAGGATGTTGAAGGTATTTGTATGGGGGTCCCTTGGTGAGGTGCCTGGGGAATATTACCCTATGAAAAACTCAGAGGGGTGGTATCGGGGGAGATGTATGGTAACCTATGGGGGGTCTTAACTGCCATGGTGATTGGTGACCCTTTGGGGGTTCCAATCAAAGATTCCCTGATAAAGGAGGATCCTGTAACATTGGTAGTGTGACGTCCTGTACGCCTAAATCACGATAGGCTTGGAACTCCTCTCGGTAATGGGGTGAGGTTTAAGAAATGCTTAGGTCAGTGGGGTGTTGTTGGGTCCCCTATGGTGTCGATTAGTGTAACTTAATTTTTGTTTTTTATTTTTATTTTGGAGGGAGGATGATCTCTATCAATGCAGTACCATAATCACATACATGAAACAAAGTGGAAAAATGGAAAGGTAGTATTTCCATTTAGATTTAAGCTATGATATCACATGATAGAAAAATCCTATATAGACCTGATCGTCCTCACATTCTCAAAGTAACAAGACCTTGTGGATATATCTTCGGATGGGTACTAGGGCCAACATCCTGAAAGAATTGGAAATGAATCAACCAACATAATGATAATGAGGATCCAATGCTACCTGCACAGTCACCTATAGGGAAATTTTTCCCTAGTATTTTTCCACTAAAGTACCTTCGTCCCACATGATGATTCAAATACTTAGCTTCTTAGTAGTGAGTTACCAATACCGAGCACTAGTTGGGTTCGTTAGCCCCAAATAGTACTGCATGCACTGGACCTAAGCTGAACCCCCTCTGAATTGGGTCTCTGTAATGCTCGGGAAATATTTTTCGTAGGCTAATAGAAGGATTTTAAGCTCCCTAAACAATCAACATATATGTTTCAAAATGTAATAAGACCATGGAATCTTATTGGATGCCTATCCCCAATGGTCTTAACCTGAACGATAATTTCTTTTGTGGCCTTTATGGGGAGAATTTAGTGAGTTAAAGCTATGATTTTTTTTAAGAGTCTTATTTTTCTTTAGGGTGTGATATTTTAAGAAAACATAAGATAAGAATAAGCACCCCAAAAACTGGGTGCATTTTGGTTCAAAAATTACTGATGCTTAGTGTGTGTTGAGTGAACAACCAAGAGCGTGATAAGATGTGGATATGCGATGATCCTTTACTATACCCCTCTAATTACACTATGTGTTTTGATTGTTCCTTGCAAAAAATTTGAAATGATTTGGATAATGGGCCGCTTTCACTTTTCCTAATTTAGACTGTGTAGAACTAAAGGGAGATGGTAGTTCAAAAATATTTTGAGAAAGCATTCATATGCAAAACCAGGTTCACTGAGACGTGCAAGGGAAGCAAAGATTAATTTCTTTCTTTATTAAAATTTTTACCCTAGTCCCAAGCCTAACAAAAAAATGAATAAATAGCTTATCTAGTAAAAAGGATTGTGGATAATGGTCCAGTTACTCCTTGTCTAATTAAAATATGTGTTCTTCGTAAAAATTAGCAAAAAATAGGTTGAAAAACATGTGTAGAATTTGGCCACTTACTCTTCTTCCTAGTTAATCTTTGTGTGTTTTGAAAATGTAAAAAACAAATAAAAACACTTAATTTCTATACTAGTGGTGGTTAGTGCAACAAATAGTTAGCCTAAAAATAGAAAAAATGCAAAACAATGGTGTAGGAAATTCATTATGGGTTTCCAATCACTTAAAAATTTGAATATATATATATATATATTATTCGTAATATAGCACGGGTTTTTTAAAAATAGGCATGTTGTTCACGTCTGTATGAGAGAGACACATTGTTGATATATATATATATATATTATTTGTAATACAACCTATGTTTTTTAAAAATAGGCGTGTTGTGCACATCTGTCTAAGAGAGACACGTTGTTGATAAAGATTAAAAAAGGTTTGAGACCTTTGCCTCTCAGAACATGCACTTAATGTCCTGAATAATTCCCAAAGAGTCCCTGAGCACCTGGTATATGGTTATGCATAGAGGAGGTCTTGCAAAACAACCATTAAACCAAGAAAAAGAAACTAGTGGAGTCACCAATCTTGTGGTAGTGTTTTTGGCACACTAGTGTACCAAAATACACCTCTTTAATAGTAGGTTGCTTCCTGAAAAAGATCATAGAGAATATTATGGTGTTGTTAATGAACATAATGAAAAAAATGTAAAACCAAACTCATAAGGTAAGTAATGCATATAATAACATTAATTCAAATAGAAAAACACAAGACAATACTGCTCAAATGTAGCAACAAACCAATCCAATAATGGAGAAAAAATCCCTTTATTGGTTGCTGGTAGTAACAAGAATACAATGCTAACAAACTTGCAGTGAGTCTTTTGTGTTATGGACCTCAAATAATTAAGGAAATGGGGTCTCTTTCCTTGGTTTCCTTGTAAGTTTCTCCTACCTATCTCAAAAGGAATGTGACAAATCTCTAATGGTAGAGTTCTCTTCTTCACTAGGATGTTGGATGGTGAACATGCTAGTGTATTCAATCCTCTTGCTTCAACACTTGAAAGCTGGTTTTCTATGGTAGTAATTTGGCCATCATAACAATGTGTCTTATTTTTCGCTTCCTATGGCCAGTTTATATAGAAATTTTTGAACTTCCCTTCCATCTCTTGGCCCAAGATTGATAATGACTCAAGAGTAGGACAAGATATTCCTTTGAGGGCTACATAAATATTTAAGGTGGCTCGAATTCATCTATCCTGAACTGTTACCGGCATATAATTCATCTGTCCCATGTGGAATTAAATTTTTCATCCAACAAGTACTCCCGCTCGAAATTTGAGTAAAAACTTAAGAAGATAAGTTGAAAATACGAGTTGAAAAAGTAGTTTTATTATTTTATTATTTTTTAATATTTTTACCTTTTTACTCCAAAAATGGTGAATCATCCCCCATGGTTGACATCATCATCTTGAATCCTATTGGTTCTTATAAAGTTAATTTTGGTTGTACATTTTTATTAGGAGGCCCATTTTAAACCTCAAAATTCCCCTAATGCTTTACATTACACAAATGAAAATTTCCTGGATGATACAAATGAAAATACCTACTTGGTATATATAAGAGTCTAAGGGGTCACAATATAAATAGAGCCTACATAACAATAATAATGCAAGGGCACAACAATAACAATAGTGGGATTCTATTGGGCACAACAATAACAATATGTGGCCTACAAGAGCACAACAATACGAACAAGAGGTTACACTAGCAATAACAATAAGGAGGCTACACTAGTATTATAGGGACCTAACATGCCCCTCTCCTTCAAAAAAAAAAAATTCGTCAACACTTGAGTAGTTATGGATTCTTCTATATAAAATTATCATTCTCCCATGTGGAATATTCAACAAGTTCTTCCACTTAAAGTGATAGTATAAAATTGATCGATTCCATAAATGTCGGGTTCTTATTTCTGTCACTACTTCAGGCTCCAATATGATTTTTCCTTCTTCATCAAGTTTTGGAAATAGTTATTGAACTGGGATATTTTCATTGATAACCTTATTTAAGCATGAAACATGGAAAACTAGGTGTACTCAGGAATATGTAGGCAACTCCAATTTGTATTCCATAGTACCAATATTTTGCAACACCTTGTAAGGAACATAGTACTTGGGTGATAATTAATTGTCCTTCTTAGATTGCTTGAGGGAAATTTATTTGTATGGTCGCAACCATAAAAATACTCAGTCCCCTACATCAAAATTTTTTTCACTGTGATGATGACCTTCCTGTTGTTTCATTTGATTTGCGTTGAAGTGAGGTTATCCTTTAAGAGTTGGAGAACTTGTTTTTGTTGCTCGATGTGATCTTACACTACTTGAACCTTAGAATTTTTTCTTAAATATGATGTGATGGATGGTGGATGATATCCATAAAGTTCCATGGATGGCGTCATTTTTGTTGCAGTATGGAAGGCAATGTTATACCACCATTAAGATATAGGTAACCACTTAAACCATTGTGTTTGTTTATCAGATACAAAACAATAAACATATCCTTCCAAACATTTGTTTACTATCTCATTTTTACCGTTAGATTCGAGATGATAAGATGAGATATTAGATAATTGAGTACCAAGAAAAGAAAATAATTCCATCCAAAAATTCAAAAATTTCTAGTTAACATGGGATCTCTATCACTTACAATAATATTTGGGTTTCCTTGTAGCTTTTGAATTGTTTCCATAAATGTAGTAGCAACTGTACTAGATTTAAAAGGATGAGATAGTGCATGCAAGTGTGCATACTTGGTATGTCTATCAACTACCACCATGATGAAACCCTTTCCTTCATACTTGGGTATACCTATGATAAAATCCATTGGTACCTCCATCCAATGCTAACTTGGAATGAATAAATGTTTTAATAGACTCGTGGTATTAACAGTCTCAAATCCATTTCGTTGGAAAACCAAACATTCTGCCATAAACTTTTGAATATCAGATTTAAGGCCATCATAAAAAAATTCCTTCTTGACCATGTGGTAAGTTTTTAAAAATCCTGAGTGCCCTCCTAAGGCATAGGTATGCAATTCCAAAAGAGTATTTTTTTTGAGTTGGGAATTCTTACAGAGATATAAGTGACCTTTATACCATAATGAATCATTTTTCTAGATAAATGTATATGATGTACTAGGATATTTCTTGCAAATTTTGAATGATTTTCCACACATCTTCGTCATTATTCCAGTCATCCCTTGCTTCAATTATCCAATCAGGTTGGATAATAGAAATGGTTTAGAGTAATTCTCCCACATCCTCAACCTTTCTTGAGAGTGCATATGCAGCAACATTTTACGGCCCTTTTTTGTAGATTATTTTAAAGCCATGACCCAACATATTTGTGACCCATTCTTTTTTCTCTTATGAAGATAATATTTGTTCCAAAAAATATTTAATACTACCATGATCTCTTTTTTCTTTGAAGTGTCTTCCAATTAGGTAAGGTCTCCATTAATTTAGTGCATGTAGTATTGCCAACATTTTCTTCTCATAAATAGGTTTTTGTAAATAATTTCCCTTGATTGGATGAATTTCAAAAGTAAGGGGTCTTCCTTCTTGCATTAAAACAACACCAATTCCATTTATTGAGGCATCACATTCTATGATAAGTTTTTTGTGAAGTCTGGTGTAGGTAAGATCGGTTCTTGGAAAACTGCCTCTTTAATATGTTCAAAGTTCTTAGTTGCTTCTTGAGTCCAAGAAAATTGATATTTATTGAACAATGTTTTTATAGGTGCTCCTCTTCTCCCATAATTCTTAACAAAATTCTGATAATACCTTGTCAACCCGATAAATTCTCGAATATTCTTTAGGGTTGTGGGGATTCTCCATTCCTTAATTTCTTTAATTTTTTTAGGTTCTACCTTAACACCCTCATGAGATATAATATGACCTGAATATTCCACCTCCTCTACTCCAAAGAAAAATTTGGAGGATTTTTCCTATAATGTTTTCTCCTCCAAGAGTTTGAGCACCCCGTTGAACATGATCCTTCCAAGACTTGTTGTAGATTAGTATATCATCAGAAAATATTAACACAAATTTTCTAAGGGAGGGTTTGAAAATGGAATTCATCAAACCTTGAAATGTGGAAGGTGAATTATAAGGACAAAAGGTATGAAAAAAATTTCATAATGACTTTCATGAGTTCTAAATGTTGTTTCCAGAGTGTCTTTAGTCTTAATTCTAATTTGATGATATCCTGAACGAAGATACAACTTAGTGAAGTAAATTACACCATGTAATTCATCCAAAAATTCATCAATGACATGAATGAGAAATTTATCTTTAATAGTGAGCTTTTTGAGCTCCCTATAATCTAGACAGATGTGCCATGATCCATCCTTCTTGTGCACCAATACTACTGGAGCAGAGAAAGAGCTTTGACTAGGTTGAATTATACTAACATCTAGCATTTCTACAACCGTACGTTCAATTTCATTGTTTTGGGAATAAGGATATCTATAAGGCCTGATGTTTTGAGTAACACTTCCTGGAATAAAGTGAATAGCATGATCATAATCATGAATTGGTGGGAGACCTTTGGGAGTCTCAAACACCTTGGAATGATTATCCAAGAATTTTTGGAGATCTAGAGAAAAATATGTTTACTATGTTTGAACCTCTAGTGAACATAATTACAATTACGATTTGTTCTTCATTGTTAAAAATATTTTTCATACCATTAGATATAATTATCTTCCTTGGTTTCCCTGTGATACCCCTTATTTCCTTTCCTTCCCAAAAAATTTCAAGAAAATTTCTTGAAAATTAAAAGCTGTTGTCCCTAAATATTTTAATTGTTGGACTCCTAGCGCAACATCAACAACATCCATTGTAACGGAAATAATTGGACTATTAAATAGATATTCTCCTATGGATATCTTGATATTATATCCCTTTATAGAATAATTTATAGTTCCTCAATTTTCAACGAGCACTTGACACTCTAGTGTTGGATATAGAAAGCAATTCAATTTCTTGGCTATCTTACAATGAATTAAATTATGGGTACACCCGAATCAACCAAAACTATTACCTTTTTATTCTTGATATATCTTTCTATATTGATATTTTTAGGAGTGGTAATTCCTGCCAATGCATTAAAATATATCATCGGATTCATTTCTTATTTTTATGGGGTTGGATCCTGGTGTATATCCTCTTCTTTTTATGCTTCTTTTTCCCTTTCTTCCTCCTCTTCACAATCTATGTAAAATAGTTTCTTCTCAGCACACTTATGACCTTTAGTGTGTTTTCTATCACGAATGTAAAAAATCCATTTTTCTCTTTTTTCCTCCAATTCTTATGGTTTCAACCTTATATGTTTTGGAACGATAGTAGCAACAACACTTCCATCTTTATAGTTGTGAGTGGTACACTTCATTGTTGCCATAATTTTTCTTTCAAATTTTATTGCCACCTTGAATGCATTTTCTAATGAATCAAGTTCTTATAGGAGAACCTCATGTTGGATGTTATCCTTAAACTTCCCTATGGAAAATCAATCCTATGCTCCTCTGGAATATAATTTAACTTGATATTCAATCTTTGGAAGTACTCAGTGTGCTTGTCCATTGAACCCTTTTGTTTGAGATTTATCAATTGGGTAAAGAATATATTTATCTTTGTATCCTCATAATGTGCCACCAATTCTCTCACAAAATTTTTCCAAGTGACAATTAATTTATGAGAAAAAATCCAGTGATACCACTCAAACTAATTTTTTTCTAAATATAAAGATGCAATACATACCTTTTGTGTGTTCGATACATCATGTAGATCAAATAATTTATCCATTTGTAGCATCCATGTTACGAGATCCTTGCAATAAAACTTCCTAATATTGATGTTTGGAATGTGGTTAGTCTTGAATCCAAAGTTAGAGTCTCTAAAACATTGACTAACATTCCTTCTATTTTCATCACAAGTTTCATGGAGTACCTTGTCACCACTAGGAAGCATTTCTTGTAGCAACTTTGTCAAATCTTCCATTTATTCTTTTAAACCATCCCTTAAACCTTCCATTTCTATTTTTATTTTTGATTCTAAACCATCCATGTTCCATTTTAAACCATCTATCTTAACATTAATCATCACTTCCAATTCATTTTTTCTTACTCTGTTGCATTTTTTCCTACTATACTATGTTGCATTTGTTCCTCTTCTTCATGTGTCATATTAGAGATTTTTGGTTGCTTACTAGGCATGTACATTTTTTTCTTTCGAGGAATATTGGAATGAAATACTGATATCTATGCTTCTCTATTCTCTTTGAATCACTTCAAACTGATTTTTCAAACAAAAGAGTTGCAAATTTTAAAAGAATATATACCATTTTGCTTGTTTTTTGGAGCTATACATTGAAAATGTTGTATATCTATAATTTCAGATCTCCAATATCAGAAATTTCTTCCCATGGTAGCCCTCTAATTCTTCTTTACAATTCTATGTTCTAGACCAAGATTGTATTCCTCAAGCTAAAGTTATGCTCAATCTCCCACAATGACCTGGTTATGGACTGGTTCACTAGAGACAACTTGTACGAAATACCATGTGTCACTATTTCAATCTTCAGCCCTGAAAATAATACTAGAAAAACTAAATCCATTCTCTTTTATTCAATTTTTATGAAATTCAAATTTGATGCCCATAGACAAAGTTATGAGTCTTTTCCCCAGGTCACGTATTTCATACTGAATTCTAGAGCATGCAAAAACCCTATATTCTTCATACCATATCTCAAATAATACAACGAACCAAGATCTGAAATTTCTACATGAATTTCACCAAGATTACAGCTCCATGATGTTATATATTATGCTTCTGAAGCTTTATAGAAAAAAGTTGTAGAGAAATTTCTTGTTTGAAGCAGTGAAACCCTAGAATCCAAAGCTCTAATACCAAATTCTATGCAACCAACTCACAAAATAGAAGAAAAGATAGATCAATGACTTAAAATTATCCTCTTCAAGGGGGAAACCACCTTTACATTACAAAAATGAAAAATTATTGGATGATATAAATGATTAGACCTGTTATCATCAATAACAATAGGTTAGTCATAGAGGTCAGTTTAAATTAGGTCAATTAGGTGGTTAAGTAGGTTGATCAAATAAATTCATGAAAATATTAAAATTTCATAATTATCATATAGTTTTAAAGGGTCCAAGGTGTTTATGTGGTGTGTAAATAGATTCTTTTCATAAGCCATATTCAAAAAATTACATACAATAGCTCAAATAATTAATTTTGGACAAGTGTCACCTTTTACCTGAATTCGTAGTGATTACTATGCAAATGTGGTAATTTTTGCTATGAACTCACCTGACCAGTGCGTAGTGAATCTTCCAACTATAAAACATAATTTGAGATGAACTCCATTATTTCTGCAACAATTAGAGTTTGATGAGTTGTCACTTTATTAGAGGGTAGAGGTCATGTTTCCATCACATGCATAGCTTGTTTTAGATCATAATTAAAGGTGTGTCACACATGGTTATCATCACCACCTCATCATTTAGTTTTACCTCCATTTTTTTCCTTTTATTAATTTAAACCTTATGCATTTGAGCCCATACACTCAACTTTGTCATCCTTATAAGGTGATTCTGCCACCAATTCCTTGTTGTTTCTCCGATCTAGTTATTGTCAAGGTTGATTGCTAAATTATGTCCACAAAACAACTTGCTGTCAAGCTGCCATCTTCTGCAGGTGTCAATTGTGAAAGGGAGCGACACTTTTAGAGGATATAGCCATGCATAAGAAGACCAAAAAAGGAGGCTCAGTGGTCAGGTATGAACGTACGGACCTAAAATTGGTCATGGAAGATCCCAGTTTTGCAAAGGCCTTCACCAAAGCTGGTTGCATGAGGTTTTGTTAGAAGTTGCAGGGGTATCATGCCCAAGTTTCTAAAGGTTCTTCTATGAATTTTGTGGGAAATGCTTCGAAGGTGGGCATATTTAATTTTACAGTCTCCCTTGAAACCATTGCTCAAGCAACTAAGATTCCTAGATCACAGGGAGAATGGTTTAAGTTCATTAAGTTTAAGTTGCATAATTGTGATGATTTCTTGATGCAATAACACATAGGGCTGGACATGACATTTGGTATACCTATGAGTTGTCTAAAGGAGAACTATTCAAAGCTTCTGATGGTAATCCATAATTACTTTACATGTGAGGGAAGGTTCACATTGATATGTCAGTACCATTTCATACTTATAATTCATTTTACAGGTAAACAACTCTTGGACCTCCCATTTTTCCTTTTTATAAGTCTAGGTAAAATGTCAGATAAATTCCAAGAAAAACCTGAAGGTAGTGAGACATCTGTTTTTCATCATTGATTAATTAAGTTGCTGGTTTTGGAGGAATTGAAAATATTGAATAGAGACTAGGCCACCTTTTTATTTCTAAGTGGTTATGATGTGGATGAGGTTACTCCCAAGAAGAATCCTAAATAAAAAACAATACTCCCTAGAAGGATAAAGGCCCTATGGTTGAAATTGAATCTGAACTTGAAAAAGACACACATCCTGTAGAAGAGCCTATGGAGATGGAGGTTGAACATCTGCAGGCAACAACAGTGGCACCTCAACCACCATCCACTAAAAACAAGAAGAAGTCTGACATAAGAGCTTCAAGGAGGATCACAAGGAGTCATATAGAAGGTAAGGGCAAGCTTGAAGATATTTTTCAAGCTATTGACATAGAAGAAACCCCTGTAGTCAAACCAATGGAAATAAAGGGAACAAAATTGAAGAAAAAGGGCCTAAATGCAAAAAGACTGGATTTCTCCATTGAATATTCTAGTTATGTTTTTAAACCTAGAAAACCTTTTACTAGGTCACATCTTTCTAAAGGGGACAAATCTGATAAAGAGAAGAAAGGAGCATAAAGAAACAAGAAGCCTATGCTAGAGGATATCCATGAGTTATCTCCCATAGAAACAAGAAACCCTAAAGTACAGAAAGGAAAAGAGAAATTGGTAGAAAAGTATGAAATGGATATCCTAAAAGAGAAACTTAAAGAAGCAAGGAATGAACTCATAGAGACCAAGTTGGAGTTGGAAGATTTTAAGCAAGAAAGGAAAGAGTTGGTAGAATTTAAGAAGGATGTCAGTAAACAAATTAACTTTTATGATGAAGTGGCTGAGAGATCTAAGAAAATTCTAAAAATAATTTTACCTCTGCATAAGATGATGAAGAGTGCCATGAGAAGGAATAGATGGTTGCAGGAAAAAAGAAGAAGTCTTCTGAGTCAAGTGAAAGAAATGGAAATTCAGATGGGTATGGTACAAACATAATTAAAAAAGAAAGGTTTGAAAATGAAATTAGTGGATGAGCATGTTGAAGGTGAAGCTACTACTTCTTGAGGAGGGTAAGATATCTTTACAATCAATTTTTCCTTGTTACTAGAAATTCACACAGTTTTGGTCAATTTGTGGGAGGTGAAAATATTTTTTTTCAAAATATGTAGCTATCAGGCAAGTTTGTAGCGTACTCTAGGCTTAAAACCGAGATTTCGCTATGAACTCGTTGAAGATTATTTTTTTCTATAAAAATCAAGTTTTGTCTCAAAGGGAGTGACTAAAGGAATCTTGTTGTGTAACCAGCTCCAAAAATAGAAGAAAAGAGATATCAATGCCTTAGAAATGAGCCACTTCGAGGGGGCAACCTCCAATACATTACATAAATGAACAATTCTTGGATGATACAATTTACAAAACCTCCTTTCTATATATAGGAGTCCATGTGGCCATAATGTAATCCTAGTGGGCCACAATGTAATCCTAGCCTACCTAACAATAATAATTTAAGGGCACAATAATAACAAAATGGGGGTTACAAGGGTACAATAATAACAATAAGGGGTTTACACTAACAATAATAAGGGACTATACTAGTGATATAGGGACCTAACATGCCCCTCTCCTTCAAAAAAAAGTGTTGTCCTCAACACTTGAGTAGCTCCGGGTGCTTCTGTATAAAATTCTCATCCTCCCATGTAGAATCTTCAGTGGGTAAGTTCTTCCACTTGATGAGATACTCTGAAATTGATCGATTTCGTAGTTGTCGAGTTCTTGTTTCCGTGACCGCTTCCGGTTCCCATATGATTTTTCCTTCCTCATCAAGTTCTGGCAATATTGTTTGAAATGGAAGATTTTCACCTATAACCTTCTTTAAGCACGAAACATGGAAAACTGGATGTACTCGCGAAGAAGCAGGAAGCTCCAATTTGTATGCCATACTACCAATCTTTTGCAACACCTTGTAAGGACCATAGTACTTTGGCGATAATTTATTATCCTTCTTAGCTTGCTTGAGGGACATTTGTTTGTATGGCTGTAGCCGTAAAAATACCCAATCTCCTACATCAAAACTTCTCTCGCTGCGATGTTGATTTGCCTGTTGTTTCATTCGATTTTGTGCCAAATTCAGGTTATCCTTTAAGAGTTGGAGAACTTCTTGCTGATGCTCGATGTGATCTTCCACTGCTTGAACCTTCGAATTTTCCCTTAAAGATGATGTGATAGATGGTGGATGATATCCATAAAGTGCCATAAATGGGGTCATATTTGCTGCAGTATGGAAGGAAGTGTTATACCACCATTCAGCAAGAGGTAACCACTTGACCCATTGTGTTTGTTTATCAGATACAAAACAACGAAGATATCCTTCCAAACATTTATTTACTATATTAGTTTGACCATCAGATTGAGGATGATAAGATGAGCTATGAGCTAATTGAGTACCCAAACAAGAAAATAACTCCGTCCAAAAATTTCTAGTAAAAATGGAATCTCTGTCGCTCACAATAACCCTTGGGCTTCCATGTAGCTTTTGAATTCTATCCATAAATGTAGTAGCAACTGTACTTGCTTTAAATGGATGAGATAATGCACAAAAGTGTACATACTTGGTAAGTCTATCAACTACCACCATGATGACACTCTTTCCTTCGGACTTAGGTAAACCTGTGATAAAATCCATTGAAATCTCCTTCCAACGTTGACTTGGAATGGATAAAGGTTGTAGAAGTCCTGGGGTCTTAATTGTTTCCACTTTATTCTGCTGGCAAACCAAACATTCCGCCACAAACTTTTGAATATCGGATTTAAGGCCATCCCAAAAAAATTCTTTCTTCACCCTGTGGTAAGTTTTTAAAAATCCTGAGTGTCCTCCTAAAGGAGAAGTGTGCAATTCCGGAAGAATCTTTTGTTTTAGTTGGGAATTCTTACAAAGATATAAGCGATCTTTGTACCATAAGGAATCATTTTTCCAACTAAATGTATCAGATGTACTAGGATCTTGCTGAAACTTTTGAATGAGTGTCCATACATCTTTGTCCTTCTTCCATTCATCTCTTGCTTCGGTTATCCAATCTGGTTGGATAATAGAAATGGCACAAAGCAATGCTTCCACCTCTTCATTATTTCTTGAGAGTGCATCTATAACAACATTAAGCTTTCCTTTTTTGTAGATTATTTCAAAGTCATAACCCAACATCTTTGTGACCCATTTTTGCTGCTCTTCTGAAAATAATCTTTGTTCCAAAAAGTGTTTAAGACTATCATGATCAGTTTTTACCTTGAAGTGTCTTCCCATTAGGTAAGTTCTCCATTTATTTAGTGCATGCAGTATTGCTAACATTTCCTTCTCATAAATAGGTTTCTATAAATACTTTCCTTTTATTGGATGACTTTAAAAAGAAATGGGTCTTCCTTCCTGCATTAAAACAACACCAATTCCATTTCTTGAGGCATCACATTCCACAATAAAGGTTTTTGTGAAGTCTGGTGTAGCTAAGACCGGTGCTAGGCACATTGCATCTTTAAGATGTTCAAAGGCCTTAGTTGCTTCAAGAGTCCATGAAAATGCATCTTTCTTCAATAATGTTGTTAGAGGTGTTGCTATTGTCCCATAATTATTAACAAACTTGCGATAATACCCTGTTAACCTGAGAAATCCTCAAAACTGCTTTATGGTTGTGGGGACTTTCCATTTCTTAATGGCTTTAATTTTGTTAGGGTCTACTTTAACACCCTCATGAGATACAATATGACCCAGATATTCCACCTCTTGTACTCCAAAAAAAAATTTGGATATTTTTTCATATAATTGTTTCTCCTGCAATAGTTTGAGCACCCTGTCAACATGTTCAACATGATCCTTCCAAGACTTGCTATAGATTAGTATATCATCAAAAAATACCAGCACAAATTTTCTAAGGAAGGGTTTGAAAATGGAATTCATCAACCCTTGAAATGTAGAAGGTGCATTGGTAAGGCCAAAAGGCATGAAGAAAAATTCATAATGACCCTCATGAGTTCAAAATGATGTTTTTGGAATATCTTCAGTCTTCATTCTAATTTGATGATATCCTGAACGAAGATCCAACTTGGTAAAATAAATTGTTCCATGTAATTCATCCAATAATTCATCAATCACATGAATGGGAAATTTGTCTTTAATGGTGAGCTTATTGAGCTCCCTATAATCTGGACACATTCGCCATGATCCATCCTTCTTGTGTAGCAATACTACAGGAGCAGAGAAAGAACTTTGACTGGGTTGAATTATACCCGCCTCTAACATTTCTGCAATCATACGTTCAATTTCGCTCTTTTGGAAGTAAGGATATCTATAAGGCCTGATGTTTGGAGGAACACTTCCTGGAATCAAATGAATAGCATGATCATGATCACAAATAGGTGGGAGTCTTTTGGGAGTTTCAAACACCTTGGAATGATTGTCCAAGACTTGTTGGAGATCTGCAGAAATAGATGATTTTGATGTTGGAACTTCTAGTGAGCATAATTGTGCAATTATGCCTCGTTTTTATTTCTTTAGAAGCTTTGTCATGACATTAGAGCTTATTATCCTTCCTGGCTTCCCTGCAATACCTCGTAATTCAACTTCCTTTCCTTCTAAAAAAAATTTCAAGAAAAGTTCTTGAAAATTAAAAGCTACCGTCCCCAAAGATTGTAACCATTGTACTCCTAGTACAACATCAGCACCTCCCATAGGAATGGAAAGCATTGGACTAGTCAATACATATTCCCCCATGGTTAGCTTGATATTATGGCATTTTCCAGAGCAATTTATAGTTCCTCCATTTGCCACCATCACTTGACATTCTGGTGCTGGGTATAGGAAACAATTTAATTCCTTGGTTACCTTACAATGAATAAAATTATGGGTGCTACCTGAATCAATCAACACTATTACATTTTTCTTCTTGATATGTCCTTCTATCTTGAGAGTTTGAGGAGTGGTAATTCCTGCCAGTGAATTACACGATATGGTCGGATTCATTTCTTCCTCTTCTAGGAATGGTTCTTGGTGTATATCATCTTCTTGTTCATTTTCTTCTTCCTCTTCAAAATCTATGTAAAATAATTTCTTCTCAGAACACTTATGACCTTTAGTTTATTTTCTATCACAAATATAGCAAAGCCCTTTTGCTCTTTTTTCTTCCAATTGATGTGGTGTCAACCTTATAGGTTGTGGAAATCTAGGCGTAGAAACACTTCCTTCTTTATAGAAGTGATTGGTAGGCTTCCTTGTCGCCATAATTTTACATTCAATTTTTCTTGCCAACCTGAATGCCTTCTCCAATGAACCAGGTTCCAAAACGTGAACTTCATGTTGGATGTTATCCTTTAAAGTGCCTATGAAGAGATAAATCTTGTGTTCCTCTGGAATATCAGTTACCCTTATATTTAATTTTTGGAAGTCCTCAATGCGCTCCCCCACTAAACCCTTTTGTTTGAGATTTATCAATTGGATAAAGAAGGTGTTGCTCTTTGTATCCTCATAATGTGCTATCATTTCCTCCGTAAAAATTGACCAAGTGACATTTTTTTTACGGGAGCAAAGCCATCGATACCATACAAATGCATTTTTTTCTAAATGTAAAGTTGCAATGCATACCTTTTGTGTGTTTTGCACATTATGGAGATCAAAATATTGCTCCATCTGTAGTATCCATGTTACAAGATCCTTTCCATAAAATTTCCTCATATCCATTTTTGGAATATGGTGGTTCTTCCCACCAACATTAGAGTTTATGAAATCACGATTAACATTTATTTTTTTCTCATCATGAGTTTCCTCTACTATATTTTCACCATTAGGAAACATTTCTTGTATCAACATTGTCAAACCTTCTATGTCTGCTTTTAGATCATTCTTCATGTTTTCCATTTTAGATTCCATGCCAGCTTCCATGTCATCTATCTTAGATTCCATGTATTTCTTCAAACCATCCATATTATTCTTCACACCATCCATCTTTGCTTCCACGCCTTTCTTCAAAACTTCCATTTCATTTTTTGCTGCTCTTTGCGAGAGCGAAATTTGGTGCACTTGCTCTTGTAATTTTGATAGATCATGTTGCGATTCTTCATCTTCATGAGTCATAGTAGAGCCTTCTGAAGGCTTAATGGGTGTTGAATTATTTTTACGGGGCATTTTTTAGAACCCAATACTGATATCTATTCTACAATATGCACTTGGAATCAATTCAAATTGATTTTTCAAACAAGACTTATGCAATTCGGAAAAAAATATACACCTTTTTCTTGCTTTTGAGGAGCTCGATATTGAAATTTGATTATCTCTGTCATTCCGGCTCTTCAATATCTGAAATTCAGCACTGAAGTAGCCCTATGAATTCTCTTTTTAATGCCACAGGTCTGACCTGATTTGGATTCTCCAAGACAAAGTTATGTCCAATCTCCCACAATGACCTAATTATGGATTGGTTCAATAGAGTGAACTTGTACGACTTGCCACGTGTCACTGTTTCGTCCTTCGCCTCTAAAATTGATAGCCAAGAAACTACAGTCCGTGTACTTGCAACCACTTTTTACAGCACTCCAATCCGATGCTAAAAGAGAGAGTTATTGAACTTTTCCCACTATCACCTCTTTGAGATGAAATTCAGGAGCCTGAAAAAGCACCACCTTCCACAGATCATATCTCCAAAAATATTGTGAATCAAGATCTGAAATTTTTTGACGAGTTTCCTCAGGATTTCAGCTTTGCACCCTAAAAATTTCAGATTCTGAACCTTCGTAGAAAAAAAGTTATAGCGCAAATGCCACGATGACCTGTTTAGGAGCCTAAAAAAAGACCTAACTTCCACAAATCATATCTCAGGAAATATTGCGAACCAAGCTCTGAAATTTTTAGACGATCTTCCTCAGGATTTCGGCTTCGCACCCTAAAAATTTCAGCTTCTGAAACTTCGTAGAAAAAAATTTATAGCGAAACTTCCATGATGACACATTTTGGAGCAGCGAAACCCTAGAATCCAAAGCTCTGATACCAAATTTTGTGTAACCAGCTCCAAAAATAGAATAAAAGAGATATCAACGCCTTAGAAAGAAGCCACTTCGAGGGGGAAACCTCCAACACATTACATAAATGAACAATTCTTGGATGATACAATTTACAAAACCTCCTTTCTATATATAGGAGTCCATGTGGCCATAATGTAATCCTAGTGGGCCACAATGTAATCCTAGCCTACCTAACAATAATAATTTAAGGGCACAATAATAACAAAATGTGGGTTACAAGGGTACAATAATAACAATAAAGGGGTTACACTAATAACAATAAGGGACTATATTGGTAATATAGGGACCTAACAAATCTATTTAAGTTTTTTATCTTATTAGACACCTTCAAATCAAAAAAGAAGTCAATCAGGTTGCAAAAAATGTCAAAATAAAACTGCTAGGAACTTATCGCTATGAACTTGCCTAGAATCCTCAGTTTTTGCAGCGAAAAGAAATTCCTAAGTTTTTTAAGAAAATATTAAAGTTTTAAAGTATTAAAAACACATGGAGAAATCAAATAGTATTAGTGAAGATTTTGATGGGAAGAAAACTCAGCAAAGAGGATGATTGGGCTATCAGCGCATCAACCCTGGACACATCATCAACTAGGCCAAAACATTTCCAAAATTCGAGGAGAAGACCGTTAATGTCATTTGGTTGTTATTTGGTTTGGTTATGGATAGTGCCACCTCACTCAAAGTGGTTATGTTCGATAATTTCATCATGAATACATTATGTAAAGGTTGTTAGTGTAATAAATATATTTCGAGTCCTAATAGGTTTTGGACTCCTAGAAACATCAATATCACTATATTCCCTCCTTGTAATAGTTTTTCTATTTAGAAAAGGTGTCTTTGAAAGTATTCAAAGGTCTAGCTAGCTGGAAGACCTCATGTGAAGACATATAGTTCTCTAAATAGGCAGATAGAAGGTTGAAAGAGGGTTGATTGATGTAATGCTACAAGCTACTTTTGTAATATTTTTTTGTCAGTAATATATAGTTGCAACAAAATTCTTTCTCACCTGAGATTCATCATGTATTATTTTATGTGTTTGTACTACATGCTCTTTTAATATTATTTCAGTTTACTTGGTGTGTAATTACATGGAATTCATGGTTAAACATGCTCCAACTTCCTTTATGCATCTAATCTACTACTTATGTTATGTTTTGATGAGGATACACATGCCTCAGCTTCCATGAGAGATGTTTTAACTGTGATTGAGTTTCCTAACTGACTCCATGCCCACTGGTAGCCATTTATTTACATCCTTCACCTGCATAAAAAATATCCAAAGCATATTTAAGAGTTAGCCATATTTTTTATCTTTATCTATTGAATATCAATATTATCCTTGAGAGAGCCCCCTCAGGTTGGAAAGGCTAAGTTCCAGCCAAAAGTTGTCTGGAATAGTTACTCTAGGTTGACTATTGAAGTAGCCCATTAGCTTCAATTTAGTGATAAAAAGGCCTATTTGGTATATATAGGAGTCTAAGAGGTCCCAATATAAACAAAGCCTACATAATAATAATAATGTAAGAGAATAAAAATAATAGTAGTCGGTTTCTATGGGGCACAACAATAAAAATATGGGGGATACATGATCCATATTTATGTAGGAATGCAATAAAATACAGAAATAGACATAAACATAGAGATGCAGTAGAAATAATTCTTCATTTTATTAATATCAAGTAACAGAAATATGCTTATAGACATAATGTAAATCAAATAGGTAGGGCGTTGGTAGCTTATCTATGAGAAGAGATGTGGTGGTTACATGCCTCTGAACTATGTTACAATTAGGCTCGAGGGCCTATTTATTATTGAGAAACAATGGAAAAATCTAAACGTCAAAAAACCTAACCCTAGGAGATGAAGCACCAAAACTATGGGCCCCGTTTGGGTAAATTGGTTTTTCAACTTCCCGGGGTCATAACTTTGGTATACTCTCTCCGTTTGACGCACATGATACATCGTTAGAAATATCTATCTGAGGAATATAACCGATGACTCTGAATATTGATTCCAAAATAGAATCATATTCATCAGAGGCACGATGCCTAAAAAACATCATTTAGGGCCTCAAAACGGGTCTAGATGTTCAGGACCCAAAAAATTGCTAAAAATAGTAAGTTGTGCTGAACTAAAAAAATGAAAGAAATGATGGTGGGATTTAAAATTTAATAGGTGGGAAGCCACCAATATCCACCTGGATCATTCCTCCCTCCTTAGGAAGCAATGGTCCCCATTGTGTTGAGATCCTCCATGAGATGAGGAAAATTCTGTTGAACTCGGTATTAGGTTTGTCGAAGATGTCATGAGCCTGCGGGCATACATGTTGGATGTGTTTAGTAAATTTGGTCTCTTATTAGCCTCATATAGTAGATGAGTGGATTATTTTTGTGTATTTTTATGAGGTATGACAACATCAGGCAGCGGTGTGTCGGGGGTCAGATCAATGGAGTGCTTGTCCTGAAAGTGTAAAGGAAACTCTGTGAGTGAGGAGAAATGCAATCGTATTCCTCCATGAATTTGTCCATCTATTGCAGCCATGCGAGTGAGACCTATTTTGAGGTTGTGGCCACAATATTCTTCTTTCCCTGTGAGCGAGTTGTAAGGAAAATAAATTTCCTAGTTTGGGAAACAATCTTACTGCATTGCTTTGCAGTATTCAAAGAGATGACAAGAGGCGGTACTACCTCCGGTATCACACGAGGCCTAGAATCATACACAACATGTTTCCTCCATAAGTATGGTTGGCCCAATAATACATCAGATACATCAAGAGGAGCAACATCACACACTACCTCATATGTGAATGGCTTGATACTGTATGGAAGGCAGTACTTTTGGCGAACGCGTAGATCTCTTCCTAGGTGAAGCCACCCGATGGTATATAGGTGTGGGTGTGCTATGATTTGTAGGCTGAGACACTTCACATGCTTTGCTGAAATGAGGTTCTTTTGGATTTCGCTATCGATAAGGAATTGTAGTGGAGAAACCTTCACCCACATCTCTGAATGGAAGAGGTGCTCCCCCTCCTCTGGATCGTTGACATCCCCCCTATGGAACTTGGTGGTGGAAACAATGGAACCGGGATCCACATCAATGATCTGATTCCCTTTTTCATTTCCTTTTTCTAGTTTCGACTCAGGATTAGAACATGCATATGATTCAGGTGCCTTTAGTTTGGTCGTTAATGATTGTTTGGCATGACACTTGTTTGTGCAGTGAGTGGGGCTATTATGAAATTCACACTACTTATATGTTTCCTTCTTTGGATTTGTGGTGTTGTTCTGAGTCGCCCCACTTTTGCCTTTGCCCTTTTTTTCCAGTTCAGGGGCGCCTTTCCCTGGCTTCAAATTCGTGGATCCAAAGTCTCGCTTCTTATGCTTAAATTTATGGTCGATCTTGGTGGCATACTAATATGTCGTGCCAAGCGATGTAATGTCGAGGAACTCCATTTCCTCCTGAATGTGTCTATGTAGATAGCTACGGTACTTGAGCACCAAATGTCCTTGTGAATATTTAATGCCCAACTTTGTGTGCAGGGTATGGAAAAAATTCGTCAGTTCATGCACATCTTGATCCCTTTGCTGCCACAATGTGGTCCATTGGACGTACTTGTCATCATAGCTCCCCAAAGGGTAATATTTTTCCTTAATGCCATCTTGGAGCAAATTCCAAGTGGGTGCGGCCGAGAAAAAGTAGTGTTATGTCCCATCCTTTTTCTCACAATAGGTTTCCCACCAATCTTTGACATGGGGGGCGACTTTGAGGATTGTAAAAATAATCTTTTCTCAGTCAGAGAAATCATGGGCCGAGAAGTACCCTTCCAGTAAATTCAACCATCGGTATACAACGTCTGCATCTATCTGGACTTCAAATATAGGAATGTCAAATTTTATCTGTACCTTGGAGGGAGTGGTGCCTCTAAAGAGGTTGTTGGATGCATATGTGCCGTAGGTGGTCAGTCGTTGAAGGATCTGAGCAAAGTTATCAATCATCACATTCCTTTATTTCTCGAGGGCCTCCTCGAGAAATATTTTGATAGGATCTCCTGTTCCCGTCTTTATTTTCTTCCACCATGGGAGGTCTTCTGGGTTTGCAAGGCTGATCTTGCAAGGGTTGAACTAGATCGAGCCCTAACTATTTATACCCTGATCCCAATGGGGACATGTAAAGAAAAATAGAGAAAGATCAGACCCACTCTGATACCACTGATCCAGATTTATGTAGGAACACAATAAAATATAGGAATAGACATAAACACAGAGATGCAGCAAAAATAATTCTTCATTTCATTAATATAAATAACAAAAATATGCTTACAGACATAATGGAAGTCAAATAGCTAGGACACTGGTAGCTTATCTCTGAGAAGAGATGTGGCCGCTACATGCCTCTGAACGATGTTACAATGAGGCTCAAGGGCCTATTTACTATTGAGAAATAATGGAAAACTCTAAACATCCAAAAACTTAACCCTTGGAGATGAAGCACCAAAACTATGGGCCCCGTTTGGGTAAATTGGTGTTTCAACTTCCCGGGGTCATAACTTTGGCATACTATCGCCGTTTGACACACATGATACATCGTTAGAAAGATCTATCCAAGGAATAAAACTTCCAACCACAAATATCAATTCCAAATCAAAATCATATTCACCAGAGGCTCGATGCCCAAAAACATCGTTTAGGGCCTCAAAACGGCTCCAGAAGTTCAAGACTTGAAAAAATGCTAAAAATAGTAAGTTGTGCTGAAACTGAAAAACTGAAAGAACTAATGGTGGTGTTTCAAATGGAATAGGTGGGCGACCACCAATATCCACCTGGATCATTACATGGACACACAAATAACAATATAAGGCTACACTAAAAATAAAAATACGGGAGCTACATTAGTTTTATAGGGACATAACAGAGTTTGAGTCCTCAAACATTCAAACAAACCCAATTATGTTAGATGATGGGAAAATAAATGGGAAAATGTAATGTCTCTAACAACAACTCCAATGAAAAAACTTAAATTTGGGAATGTCATCAAATCCATTCATTTGGATTTTCTATGCACATTTTCTTTTATGTTTATGATTCTTAGTAATTTTATTTTATTTATTTTTACAACATAATATTTCATTAAGAAACATCTCTACATTATATATATGATCATCTTCAAGGAGGAAAGAGGTTGGTCAATTGACCAAAGGGTTTTTAGTTATAGAAATATGTACAGAAGGAGATTGATTTCTCTTATCAACTATTTTTGATCATTTTGAAGACTTGAAGGAATTGTTTTGGAAATCTCATTCTTTTGTTATTGATCTATGTGTGGAATATATTGCTGTATTCATCCTTGTTTTCCATTGAATATGAGAATTGAGTTTGATGAATTTTTTCTTCATATGGATGTTAGCATACTTGTTTTAGTTTTATAATTGAAATAAGTATTCATGCTTACTAATTTATTTAAATTTTTGATTTTTGAATGCTTAAATCAAACATATTTCTTCCTAATATTCATGCTTCAAAATAGAATTTGTGGTCAGTGCATATTTTGGTTTAATTAATTTGTATTCAAAAGAGACTTATATTTCTTATCAATAATTTTGATCCATTTTGGAGGAATTGGAAGCTTTCATTACAGTCCTTTTTTTTGTAATGAAAGTGTGTATGTATTATATTATTGTTTGCATTCATGTTTGTATTTGATACAAGATGTGACTCAATGAATAATTTATCATTATGGATGTCATAACATTTATTTGGTTTTACAATCGAGATATATATTTTTTCTTCACAATTTAATTGAGTTTCAAATTATTTTTGAATCCGTAAATTAATTACCTATTATTTTATATTCATATGGTTTTTATATATTGACTCTCATTATTGAGTCGGGTTACTTCATTTATTGCATATTAGATTAAAATTCCATATAAAATTATTTAAAAAATAGTAAAACATACATTTTCCCTTAGTTATCTCACCCAAAGCATAAATTCCTTAGGTGGATTGGCTAAGGCTACATTTTAGTCACAAAGGATTTCCATCTTCAACATCTCTGAGCTCATCATAGATCCATAATTTGAAATTCCTTCCCTTCCTTATTGTTGATAACAAAAAACTTTCCATATATTAGTAATTGGAGAAGTTTTAGGCAAAAATATATATTTAGGATGATTAAATTAGATTACTATTAGTTTAGGAAATTAGATTAGTGTAAATTAGCTTAGGAAATTAGTGTATGCTAGTTTAGGTAGAGGCAACCTGACCTATATACCAGTGAGTACCACCACATCAAATTATTAGGAGTCTTATTAGGGCCCCAATTGGGTGGTATCTCTCCATTTTAGGGAATGTTTTTCTTGCGTGTCAACACCACCCAAGAGTGAAGTGGAGCATGGGATCCAACAATTGTTAGGCCTCCCATTTCTAAACATTGGTATGTATAAGCAATCTATTATAGAAGTGAGGTGAAGAAACGATTGCAACAAATACTTGAACAAGGTTTCATCTGACCAAGTACCTCACCATGTGGGACAGCCATCCTTATTATGCAAAAGAAGGATGTGACTTGCCAGATTGTAATATTTCAAAATTTGCAAGCAGAAAATTGGAATATTAATTTGTTCTTATGTCATATAGGAGATGAATAAAATGGGTAAAAGGCTCGTGAGTAGGAATAAAATCCCTCATAGTGTGAAAGGGATCAATGGAGTAGCTTAATTTTTCACCTTCTAGTGTGAAAAGGGGCAAATGCATGAGGATAAGGTCAAGTTTGATCAAGTCAACATCGCTGCCTAAGAGGTGTAGCTTGCATGAGAAGACAACGCAGTTTTGGAGGGAGGAATATTCTTTGTGAAAGAAACCTTAATGTGTGGGGTCTCGGGAAAAGAGGCATTCACTTGCATAAAATGAGGAAGAGGCAGCCATAATGAGGGATCTTTGAGCATATTGATTTTGGTCTGAAGACTATTTGAATTCTCTGGTTGTTCAGCTGAGTTGTAGTGTTGTTTAGCACGAGGGATTCCTATTTAGGATTTCCTATACTTTGCAAGAGGCCTCTTTAAGGATTTCACTTCATTTCTCCACATCTTGGCTCAAGGCCAAAGCCACTCCTTTCAGTCACTGTGTTATTTCTGTGGAAGTATAACATAGTGTTGCTGGGTGTTGCAGTGGAGGGTTCCAAAACACCATGTCCTTGGCTCATCTTTCAGAGGAGGGAGTTCCTATTCCTCCGGGATGTTAGTGAAGGGGATCTCAGAGCTGATTTGCATATCTTGGCACCAGGCCAAGCATCTCCCATCATAGACAACGCAGTCCCTTCTCTAGACTGTGTTATTTCAGTGAGTACCTATAGTGGGGGCTTGCACCATCATCTTGGAGGAAGAGATCTTTAGGGATAGGATCAGCCTATCACTTGAGTGATATGTTGGAGGAGGTTTATTTCAGATTGTACATCATATTAAACTATCTCTAGTTATTTTCTGAGTTGCAGCTGCTACCCAGCAACTCTGGCATTTCTGCAGATTTTCCATTTGTACTTATATTTCAGCCAATCCTCTTAAGGATTGTTGTATATTCATTTTCATGGGTTGAGAGCTTGCTCCCTCACATTTCTTGAGCTCATATTTTCATATCATTTTATTATCTATTTTTATGTTGCAATGTCTCTTATAAACTGCGCTGTTATAGCCATTTTTTCTTTCATGTAGCAGTGTTTTCCATGTGTTATCACCAAAATAGGACCTTGATAGGCTGTTGATCAGACTACCTCGGTGTAACTCTTTCAAACTAGACTTTTGGCTGAGGCTTAGTCTCCTCAGCCCGAGAGGGATCTCTCAAAGGGTTTAGTGATATTGATTATTGATAATATAGATGGCTAACTCTATCTTGTTTTTGTGTGTTTGTAGGTTGAAAAGATAAAGGCTTTTTACCATTGGGCTATGGAGTCAACAAGTTAGTGAATTCAATGGCAAGGTTTTTTGACATGAAAGCTGATAAAAATAAGGTTCTTAAACAAAGACAATTCACTCAATAGCATAGGTCAAAAGAGTCATTCCATTACTAAAGGAAGTCAGGGCATAGGGTTATGAATTCTGAGTAATAGTAATGAAATCTACTACTGATGGTTCAAAGGTGGTTTACTCACAAGATTTAGAAAAAACACAGTCATATCATTAGTAAAGGAATTCAGAGCATAAGATTATTAATTATGAGTAATAGAAATGAGATATACTACTAAACACAATCATTCCATTACTAAAAGAGATCAGAGCACATGGTTGTGAATTCTGAATAATAGCAGTGTAATCTAGTGCTAGTGATTCAAAGGTAAAACACAGTCATCTTATTGTTAAAGGAAGTCAGATCATTAGATTATGAATTATGAGTATTAAAAATAAGATCTACTGCAAGTAATTAAAATAACATATAGATCAATAAAGGATTAAACCTTATCTAAACTTAGTTTTGTTCAAGAAAACCTTTCTGTATCACTGATTGTATTCCTTCACCTAAAGCAGTAGCTAGGCAAAAAAGTCTCCAACCTCTTATTTAGTTCGACCACATTCTTGATATATAGCATTTAAAACCTTTTATTATCTCATCCTACTTGAGGAGAAATCGAATTTTCTAGCTTGACACCTATCAACTACTAAAACAAACTATTAATTACATGTGACAGTTAAACTGTCTCTTCTAGAGTCCTAGTACAATTAGGAGTAAAAATCTTTATTATGAATAAGACAACCTTATCTAGGAATTAAATACATTCTTTGAAACCTATAACTCCGTGAATTTGAATTTTATGAAGTCCATCTCCTTGCTATTGAATTGTAATAATTTGCTTCTTATCTGCCCTAAAAAATAGGAACATGCTCCCTGCAAAATAGGTGTACTTCTTCATTTATGTTTATTCACAACATATGCTGACCAATTTTTGCTCAAAACATGTGGAAAAGTCATATTAAACTCTTGTGACTTCATCCTCCCAGCTATGCCCAAAACAAACCTTTAAAGAAGTGCCAAAAACTATTAACATTATTGCGCTACGAAACTGTCTGTTGTTTTCGTAGCGCAGAACTTCACCTTTGAAAAATACATTTTAAACCTTCAATTTTCTATGTTTTTCCATTGGATATTCACTTGTGGTAATTATACATCCTTCAGTAGCATCAGGGTTTTAAAAATATGCCCTTTCACCCTTTGAAAACTTAGAAACTCGATCAAACTGCATCCTACAATAGTTTTGTAGCGTGCTACAAAACTGCTGTGCATGACACCTACATCAGAATTTTTTCAAAAATCTCAGTTTTTAAAAAATTCTTGCACTTATTACATGATGTATTCAAGATTTAATGATCAATCATAACTCATCTTTGAAATACTTTCAATAAATCAAGTCCTTCTCCACAACAAAACTACATCAAGAAATTGTAACTCACTGTTCTGTTCTAACTGAAAAATAGGTGTTGGGACAGAGCTTCTATCTCCTCATAAAAAATATATTTTTCAAAAATTAAGGAGGTGTTTGGAGACCACTCTGTGCTGAACAAAAAACTCTCTTGTTTTTTTGTAATACCTCCCCTACTTCCCAGAAACTGTCTTTGAACATCAGGTGTAAACTGGAAACTTTTGATTTCTGAAACATATGGCTTCCAAGAAAGCCCTATATCGCCCCACTGGTAACACTTATGAAGAAAGTGAGATAGGTTATTTTTTATGGATATTTTATTAAGAGAAGCCTCCTTCCTAATTCCAAAATAAGTTTTCATGTGGCCAAAAATGTATCTTGAAAAAGACTACTAAAACCAGAAAACTGAGTTTTTCTCTGAATGAATTTCAGCAGTTTTGTAGTGCAAGTTCAACCATCAATGTATCCCACCTCATAATTAATTTGAAGAAAATGAAAAAGGTTTTTTTATTTCCATATGTTAGGAAGAAAAACCTCTTTCAGTTTTAAAAATGAGTTTTCAGTTGCTCAGGAATCCCTCTAGAATTTTCCCACTAAAAGCAGAAAAACAGGGTTTTTTGCTAGAAAAAAAGGTCGTTTCAGCCATTTCGTAGCGTGCTACGAAAACAACAGCATTTTCGTAGCGCAAAACTGTCTGCGCTACGAAAACGTGATTTTGTTGCTAATTCCAAAAAAAAATTACAAAATGACTTGAGATATGACTTCTAAACACAAGGTGAGACTTCCAAGACATGGAATAAGGTTGTCAAACTTTGTTTGGAAATGGAATATGACCTTAAAGACTTCTAACCCTATGACCTAACCCTTTAAGCATGAAATGACTTAGAGACCTTTAACAGCATGACTAGAACAAGGGTTTTGAAATGAGAATGACACTATTGAGACTCTAATCCTATCATTTATCCCTTTAAGCATGTGATGACTCAAAACCTATTATAAGACCATGACTAGAAACAAGGCAAACTTTTCAAAGTTTAGATTTTTTTTTTTTTTTTGGGTGATAACACCATGTATCATGTATATCTTCCATTGAGGCTGTATTGATTTGCTTGAGTGACTTCTTCCTCAAGTATTTGTATACCATTTCTTCTATAATATACATGTGTTGGCTATCTACTTCTTTATGTGCTCAGGCTTACTAAAATAACGTTGTTATTTCATCTCTTGCTCAAGAATTGTTGTAGTCCCTCATCAGGCACTTTCTGAGGACAACTAGGTGTGGGAGATCTATTTAACCCACATAGAAGGATTTATTTGGAGCCTCCTCTTGGATTCAGCACTTAGAGATAATCATCCAAAGGATCCAGGTCTTGGTTTCAATTCCTGTAGTAACCATTATTGGAAAATGCGTTTTCCAGTCATGCCTTGCTATCTGTTCTGAATTTGGAACACTACAGTGGTATGAAAGCTTATTTCTTGGCTCAAACTATGAGTTTAAGCCCAAGAAGATCAGAATATTGAAGAGGATGGGTTTCTTATCATCATATTTCATATCCATGAAGAAACTCCCCAAGGAGGATAAGCAGAAATAAGAGGAAGAACCCTGCACTTCCTATTGTCATCAAGGAGACAAAGAAATAAGCAAGAAAAAGGCTCCATATTCTAGAAGAGAAAGAGGGGATAAGCTTACAAAGCTTCTTCCTAAATCTGTACATATTATTCATGAAGAATTCAAGAAGATCTGGAGGAAGATGTATGGAGAATCTCCGAAAGAGTTTGAATCAAAATCAAACTCTAGATTGACATATGAGGAGTGTGAGCAAGTAGCTGCACATCCTAATACACATCTCAGTCACATGCCCAGGATTGCCGGAAGAGAGATGGAAAATCCTAATACACATCTCAGTCACATGCCTAGGATTGCCGGAAGAGAGATGGACAGAGAAAAATAGGTTGCTACGAGGGAAACCCTTACTGATTTCTTGAAAGAGTATGAGTTTCAAACTCTGAAACTCTGAGATCATCTCAGTTTTTCAAAATTTTTCAAGATGAAGGTGAAGGAAAGAGAGCAACAGGATAGATTTCATCTATCTACCTTTGAGGGTTCACCTGTATGTTCAGCCAAAGCTTGGGTGGAGGAGTTAGAGACCTTCTTGCAGTAGCACCAAATTCCTGAAGCAGAAGACATCAAAGTTGTAGCGCTGCGTATGAGAGGTAAGGACTATGCCTGGTGGATCTTTGAATCCTTTTCTTTGAGAAATGTAAACTTTACATCTTATGCAAGTTCCACTAATGCCCTAGTGAAAAGATTTGATGGGAGGATTCATGAGCCACACATGGTGAAGATAAACAAGAAAAATAAAACAAAACCCTTGCATGAGAATGCAATACCATTTCAGGAGGCCATGGAGGAGGCTGAAAACTTGCACCATACTGTGCCAAAAGAGAAACTTCCATCTCACACCTTTGAGAAAGGGAACATGGAGATCTCTTTTTCAAAAAGGGATCCAATCATTGGAGGGTTTCCCATTCATGTTGCAGATATAGAGGGCAACAGCACTGTCATGTTTAGAGATTATCTAGTACCTCATGCAGAGGAAGGAGGAGCTCTTGCTCCAAATAGAGGGATGCTTGCATCTTTGCAAGGAAGTCCCCAGGATCTCATGTGTGGAGATCAAGGCACAATTCATGTTATACATGTGCCATTATTGAGGAGGTGTGGAACCATGGAGACACAAGGATGAGATAGGGGGAAAAGCCAGCATCATGTGATGAGGGATACATACCCCTATACATTTTTAAAGTTTGATGCACCTAAGAAGGTGATTGGATTGCGTAGTGGAAGCATGGACAAAATTGTTCATTCATATATGCAGTCACCTCTTAATGATGATGTCTCAGTGCATGGAGAAATTTTTCCAGGGAGACCACTGGACTAGTAGAGGAGGATGGATGCTTCACATGCTGGGGCACCACTCATTGGTTTCAGGAGGGTGGAAACCTTGAGAGAGCTTGATACAGTGCTGGGAGTCTTGGGTATACTCAAGGAGAGAGGGAGCATTCCATCAACATCATCAGTACCCACTTCCATTTCAGATTCTACGCTGTGGCAGAAGTAGCAGGGGAAGGATAGCAGCCTTCCGACTTACAAATTTGGCACAGGAGATGTCAAAGAAGAGTGCAGCCATATGAAAAATGTTCTTCATGAGAGGTCATCAGCGCTATCACTATGGAGGATAGATCCATATTGGAGCTCCTAGCTGTTGGTGGAGTATTCCAAGGATCTTCATACTTGTATGATATTGGATGACCAGTTGCATGAGGAGGGATACTCAGTCAGAGATGGGGTCATCTTTTATCATGGTAGGATCTTCTTTCCTAGATCTTCCAAGCTCAAGAAGAAGTTTCTAGAAGCAGCTCAGGAGGATTTCCTTTTCAGCCCCACTTGTTCTATGAGAGCATACCACAACATCATGGAGGGGTATTTTTGGATGGGCTTTGAGGAGGAGATATATCAGCATATGAGCATATGCATGGACCAGATCGAGATGGAGGAGAGACAGGACCCTTTGAGAGAGTTAGCACAACCACCTCTTTTCCCTTTGGAGAATAGAGGAGACTCACTTATGAGCCACTCCACTTGTATGAGTAGGAGATATGGTAAGGGTATTCATTATTGTTTACATGATTATTTGTATGATGAATGTATGCATCCCTTAACCATACATGTGCAAGATGATGCTCCAAGGCAGATTATTCTTTTTTCTAGACCACATGGTTTAGATGAGGCCATAAGCATGATTGATGGCCATTACCTAGGAGGACTTGGGGAAGAGATACACTATGGAGGACATGCTCACTGTACACCTTACATCATTCACTTCCTCCATACTCATGAGGAGATTGGAGCGGCAGGCAAGTGGTTGAAAAGCCACTCATTTTATCAATCTCTATTGCAGTTGAGGGTCAAGATGTGTTGGTTTCACTTGAGGGACCATTTTCCTTCTCATTTTTTGCATATGGCAGCAAGTATGATTCTCATTTTTTCTCCCTATGGCCCTACTATTTCTGTCTTTATGAGGAACATGCTTGGGAGAGAGACACATTGGGTTGATGTGTCCTTTGAGGGAGAATCCTCCCACACATTTTGCGCTACATATTCTAAGGGGAGCATGGGACATGGTATGGTCACCTTAACAACACATTTGCTTCCTTATGAGGTGAGCCATATGATGGAGATGATGCCATATGATGATGACTTCCAACTCATCATATATGGAGATATTTGGGCTAGCATGATTTGCAACAATGGAGGAGAGATATTTGGAGATCCAGTTCTCATCTTGCCACTTAAGGGAAAAATTATTGCAGCGTATGATCATCCAACACTCTACACTTATCATAAGTGGAGATATGGACATCATGGGGTAGGCTACATTGTCTACCATGTGCAAAATTTCAGCCCACCTACTTTGCCGGAGCCAAAGGTGGAGGACAGTTTTGAGGAGTTTCCTAGTTGGAAGGTGACTCAATTTGCATGGCTAATAGCTTGGAGATGGAGGATCCATATGGGAAAGATATTTCCAATTTTATTTCAGATCCCATTCTTTAAGGGGACCTCTAGACATCACTTTTGTATGCTCTTGAGTATTTCACCTTTACATGATGATTGCTTGATAGCTAACTTGCATGCTAAGGAGGGGCAATGTGGAGGCTTGATTGATAAGATAGCATCACTTTCCTTGGAGGAGATCATCATACAAGGATGCTACAGGGAGAGGAGAAGAGAACTCAGTCTATCCTTGCCCTTGATTGAGGACAAGCAATCTTTGAGAGGGGAGGACTGTAATATTCCAAAATTTGCAAGCAGCAAATTGAAATATTAATTTTTTCTTATGTCATCTAGGAGATGAATAAAATGGGTAAAAGGCCCATGAGTAGGAATAAAATCCCTCATATTTTGAAAGAGATCAATGGAGTAGCTTAATTTTTCACCTTCCAGTGTGAAAAGGGGAAAATGCATGAGGACAATGTCAAGTTTGACCAAGTTAACAACGCTCCCTAAGTGGTGTAGCTTGCATGAGAAGACAACATAGTTTTGGAGGGAGTAATATTCTTTGTGGAAGAAACCCTAATGTGTGGGGTCCGAGGCAAAGAGGAATTCACTTGCATAAAAGGAGGAAGAGGCAGCCATAGTGAGGGATCTTTGAGCATATTGATTTTGGTCTGAAGACTATTTGCATTCTATGGCTATTCAACTGAGTTGCAGTGCTGTTTAGAATGAGGGATTCCTGTTTAGAATTTCCTCTCCTTATTCAGAAGCCTCTTGAAGGATTGCACTTCATTTCTCCACATCTTAGCTCAAGGCCAAAGCCACTACTTTTAGTCACTGCGTTATTTCTGCTGAAGTATAACATAGTGTTGCTGGGTGTTGCAGTGGAGGATTCCACAACACCATGTCCTTGGCTCATCTTTCAGAGGAGGGAGTTCATATTCCTCCGGGAGGTTAGTGAAGGGGATCTCAGAGCTAATTTTCATATCTTGGCACCAGGGCAAGCATCTCCCATCATAGACAGCGTAGTCCCTTCTCTAGACTGCATTATTTTGGTGAGTACTTGCAGTAGGGGCTTGCACCATCATCATGGAGGAAGGGATATTTAGGGATAGGATCAGCTTATCACTTTAGAGATCTGTTCGAGGAGGTTTATTTCAAATTGTACATCATATTCAGCCATCTCCAGTTATTTTTTGAGTTGCAGCTGCTACCCAGCAACTCTGGCATTTCTGCAGATTTGCCATTTGTATATTTCAGCCAATCCTCTTAAGGATTGTTGTATAGTCATTTTCAGGGGTTGAGAGATTTCTCCCCCACATTCGTTGAGCTCATATTGTCATATAATTGTATTATCTATTTTATGTTGTAGTGTATTTTATAAACTGCGATGTTATAGCCATGGCTTCTTTCATGTAGTAGTGTTTTCCATGTATCATGTATATCTTCCATTGAGGCTGTATTGATTTGCTTGAGTGACTTCTTCCTCAAGGATTTGTATACCATTGCTGCTATAATATACATGTGTTGGCTATATACTTCTTTATGTGCCCAAGCTTACTAAAACAACGTTGTTATTTGATCTCTTTCTCAAGAATTGTTGCAGTCCCTCATCGGGCACTTTCTAAGGACAACTAGTTGTGGGAGATCTATTTAACCCACATAGAAGGATTTATTTGGAGCCTCCTCTTGGATTAAGAACTTAAAGACATTTAGCTAAGGGAGCCAGGTCCTGGTTTCAATTCCTGTAGCAGCCATTGCTGGGAAATGTGTTTTCCAGTCATGTCTTGCTAGCTGTTCCGAATTTGGAATACTACACAGATGCTTATTTATTATAGTTAATTAAAAAAATATAAACTCAATAACGGGTTCCCCTTACCTAACATAGATGATCTATGAGAAAGCCAAATACTTCACCAAACACCTGGAAGATCACCTTCAAAGCCAAACAAGGTTTTTATAAGTGGTAAGTCATGCGGTTTGGCCTATGAAATGCACTAGCTATTTTTATGAGGTTAATGAAGGATATAATGATCCCTTTTATAGATTCATTCGTTATTATCTATTTTAATGGTATACTAGTATACAATGCTACTTGGGAGGAGCACATATTTGAGGTAGGTGATAAAGAAATTAAATAAGCACCAATTACTAGAAAATATCATGAAATTTGACTTAAAAAAACAACCTTTGGTGTATTTGGGGTATGTGGGAGAAGAGATAAGGATAGATCCCACCAATATGGAGTCCATCATGATGTTTCCAATGGATTCTAATGTTTCTAAGGTTAGGAGTTCTATTGGGGTGATCCGGATTTATGTAGGAATGCAATAGAATACATATATAACCATAAATACAAAGATGCAGTGGAAATAACATTTCATTTAATTAATATCAAAGAACTGAAATTTACTTACAGACAAAATGGAAATAAACTAGCTAGGGCGTTGGTAGCTTCTATATGAGAAGCGATGTGGCAGCTACAGGCCTCTCAACTGAGTTACAATGAGGTTTGAGGGCATATTTATTATTTATAAACAATGGATAGCCTTAAACATCCAAAACACTAACCCTAGGAGATGAAGCGCCAAAACTATGGGCCCCATTTGGGTAAATTGGTGTTTCAACTTCCCGGGGATGTAAATTTGGCATACGATCTCCGTTTGACGCAAACCATACCTTTTTAGAAATATATATCCGAGGAATAAAAATTTTGAGTGAGCGACATAAGTCCATAGAACCATGTTTCCCCCGATTTTCCCAAAAAATTTCGTTTAGGGCGTCAAAACGGCTCCGGAAGTTCAGGACCCAAAAAACTGCTAAAAATAGTAAGTTGTGCTGAAATTGAAAAAATAAAAGAGGCAATGGTGGGGACCCAAGTGGAATAGGTGGGTGGCCACCAATTTCCACCTAGATCATTCCTCCCCCCTTAGGAAGCAATGGTCCCCATTGCTATGAGTTCCTCCATGAGATGAGGAAAATTCTGCTGAACTTGGTCCCTGGTGAACCACTTCCCTTGGTGCAGGAGTTGGCCATCTTTGACAACTCGATATAGTTGGATATGTTATTGGCAAGTGTTCTTGATTTGCATGTCCATGATACAATATGTGGTGGCCTGTTCCATGCAGTCTTAGTTTAACTCTTTTGGTGTGAGTTCTTCTGCAATGCCAGAGGTGCCTAGTAGAGGTGTGAAGTAGGGACGAAGGTGGTCTACATTGAATACAAGGTGCAGACCAAGGAATGGTGTAATATTAAGCTTTAAGGCATTGTTCCCTACAGCCTTGGTGATGGTGTACGGCACATATCGGAGCGAGTGAAGCTTGCGGTGGGGTGTAGTGAGGCACTCCTTCTGTAAATGTAGCCACATTTTGTCGCCCACCTGGAAGTTGTGTGGCACCCGATATTGATAATGGCGTTGCTTGTACTTAGCATTGGATCTGTCCAATATGTCATGAACCTATTGGCGGATGTGCTGAATTTTCTCGATGAAGTTTTTCGCTTTGTCAGCTTTAGACTGGACATGAGCCGAATTGGCCTGAGTAGTTGCAAATGGCATGGCTATGTCAATGGGACGTAGTGGCTGGAATCCCAAGCCCACCCGAAAGGGGCTGTGGCCAGTTGAGCTGTGGAGAGCTCGATTATAACTGTGTTCTACATAGGGGAGGCTCTCATCCCATGTGCATGGATGCTTTGAATTGTACATGCGTAGAATGTGTACAATCATCCAATTGACGACCTCTGTCTGACCATCAGTTTGGGGATGGAAAGCTGTGGACTTGGTGAGCTTGGTGTCCAACATTGACCAAAGGTTGGACCAAAATGTGTTTAGGAACCTACTTTCATGATCTGATATGATAGACTGTGGGATCCAAAAGTGCACCCACACTTGTTCAAAGAAGAGTTAAACAATGGCTTATGCTATGATATTTTTCTTGCAGGGCGCCATAATGGCCATCTTCAAGAATGTATCGAAGACCATGAAAACACAGTCATTTCCATGCTTAGTAGAAGGAAGGCCTGACATGTAATCCATGGAGATGGATTCCCAAGGTCAGCTAGGGGTAGGTAGCGGAGTATAGAGGCCTTGCTTCTTGATGGTCGGTTTGGCAATGGCTCAAGTAGTGCAATATCTGATGTACTTCCCGACATCCTGTCGAAGGTTCGGCCAATAGAAATGCTTCTGCAGTACTGCCACTATTTTCTCGACCCCAAAATTCCTAGCTACTCGACTGTAATGCGCTTCCCATATCATCTTTGCATGTTCACTTGAAGGAACACAAAGGTGTCCCAGGTGACATAACAATGCATCTTGGAGGTGAAAATTTGGAACTTGCACACCCCCCAAGGGTGCCTTGTATGTGTGGCTGAATTTTGGATCATTGTTGTAGAGAAGCGGCCAATTAGAAGTCTCATTCCCACAAGAGTTGAGAATGGTGGTTATGGCCACGATCGGTGGTCGGTTTAGGCAGTCTGCAACATTATTGGTGCTACCCTTCTTGTACTTGATGTTCAAATGAAATTGTTGCAGATATGTGGACCACTTTTGAAGGTGATCATTCTGCAACTTCCCTTGTGTCTGTGTGAACTGTAGGGGTCGGTGGTCTATGTGGATGATTGTCTCCTTCCCCAAAATTTAATGCTTCCATTGTCGAAAATCCTACACAATGGAATAAATTTCTTTGTCATATAATGTCTCACTGTGATATGCCACTGAGTGCCCCTGTTAAGTAAGAACTACCCCAATAGAATAGTTAGAGGCATCTGTCTCGATCTAAAATGGTTGTTGCAAGTCTGGTAATGTGAGCACTGGTGCAGAACAGAGGCGATGTTTCAATTCTAAGAATGCATTCTTTTGAGATTCCGACCAAAAGAATTTTTCTTTAGCTCCTCCCTTGGTGACTTGACTCAAGGGCCAAGTGATATGAGAAAATCCCAACACAAAACTATGGTAGAAATTAGAAAGACCCAGAAAGCTGCAAAGCTCTGTTAGAGTGGTTGGGGCTAGCCAATCCTGAATGACTTGGATCTTGGCTGGATCCACATGCACCCCCCTTTCATCAATAATGTATCCCAGATATTGAACCTGGGTCATGCCAAAAGTGCACTTCTCCAAATTGGCACACAAATTGTGTTGTCGTAGTGTTTGGAGGACTTCTCAGATTTGGTGGAGGTGCTCTTCCCAAGTTTGGTTGAAGATAAAAATATCAACCAGCTACACCACTACAAATGAGTTGGTGAATGGATGCAAGATGTCATCCATCAACCTCATGAAGGTTGCTGGAGAATTATTCAACTCAAAAGGCATGAGGAGCCATTCGAAAAGGCCCTCCTTCGCTTTGAAGACAGTCTTCCACACATCCGAGGGTTTGACTAGTACCTGGTGATACCCAGACTTCAAGTCGATCTTGTTGAAATATTTTTCCCCTTTGAGTTGGTCCAGAAGGTCATCAATCCCTGGGATTGGGTACCTATTCCAGATAGTGATCTTGTTCAGCACCCGATAGTCAATACAAAGTCTCCAAGTCTCATCCTTCTTCTGTACCAACATGATCGGGCTCCCACAGGGTGATGAAATTGGCCAGATGTGACTTTTCTGCAGCAGCTCCTGAATCTACCTCTTGATTTCATCATTCTCCATAACAGAGAGCCTATAGATCGGTCCATTGGGTAGCAGTGCACCTGGAGTCAGGTAAATGAGGTGCTTGACCTGACAGTGTAGACGCAACCTTGTGGTTGAGGTGAAGATGTCCCCGTACTCCTCCACAACCTTGTCCATTTGTTGTTGTTGTGTAGAGGAGCCATGTCTAGAGGTCATGGCCATAGTATTCTTCTTTCCCTAGGGGCAGATCATCAGGAAAACAAATTTCCTAGTTTGGGAAATGAGCTTACTGCATTTTTTTGCAGTAACCAGAGAGATAGTGGGAGGCAGTGGTACCTCTGGTATCCTATACAACTTATTTCCCAAAGTAACAATAACTGCTCGAGGCCGGGAATCATATATAGCATGTCGCTTCCATAAGTATGGTTGGCCTAATAACACATCAGAAACATCAATAGGAGAAATGTCACAAAATACCTCATCTGTGAAGGGCTTGATGCTATAGGGAAGGCAGCACTGCTGGCTGACACAGAGATCTCGTCCTTGGTGAAGCCACCCGATGGTGTACGGTTTTGGGTGCGCTGTGGTCAGTAAGCCCAACTGCTTTACAACATATGCTGAAATGAGATTCTTTTGGCTCCCATTGTCGATAATTAATTGTAGCAGGGAACCATTTACCCACATTTGGGAGTGGAAGAGACGCTCTACCTCCTCTAGATCTTATGCTTCCTCCTTCTAGATATTCGCAGTGGTAACAATGGAGTTGGGATCTACATCAATAATCTGATTCCATTTTTCATTCCCCTTGTTAGGTTTTGATTCAGAGTTGGAGAATGCATCTGACTCAGAAGCCCTCATCTTGGGCACTAGCGACTGCTTGGCCCGACACTCACTTGTGTTATGAGTGGAGCTCTTATGGAACTCAGACCACTTTGCCATGTCCTTCTTTGGATTCGCGAGGTTGTTCTTTTCTTGTGGATTTGGCAGGTTTTCTTGGGCCGCCATGCCTTGGATTTGTCCTTTGTTCTACAGTTTGGGGGCACATTTCCCTTTCTTTTGATTCGCAGATCCAAAGTCTCACTTATTCTGTTTGAATTTCTGCTCAATCTTGGCAGCATACCAGTATGTTGTACCAAGCAAGGAGATGTCGAGGAACTCCATTTCCTCCTGAATGTATCTGTGCAGACAACTGTGATACTTTAGCACCAAATGTTTCTCTGAACCTTTGATACCCAACATTTTGCATAGGGTATGGAACAGATTCATCAAATCATGCACATCTTGATCAATTTGTTGCCGCTGCGTGGCCCATTATATGTACTTGTCCTCATAGCTCCCCATGGGATAGTATTGTTCCTTGATGGCATCTCGGAAAGAATTCCAAGTGGGTACAACTGAGAACAGAGAGGGTTTTGTCTCGCCCTTTTTTTCACAATAGGTTTCCCACCAGTCCTTGATATGGGGGGTTGCTTTGAGGAGTGCAAAAATAATCTTCTCCCAGTCGGAAAAGTCATGAACCGAGAAATATACTTCTAATAGATTCAACCATCTATCAATGGCATCTAAATCTATTTGACCTTAAAATATGGGAATGTCAAAGTTTACTTGTACCTTAAAGGGAGTCACACCTCCAGAGTGGCTACTGGATGTAGATGCGCCGCCGATGGGTAGTCGTTGAAGGATCTGAGCAAAGTTATCCATCATCTCGTTCCTTTGTTTTTCGAGGGCCTCTTCGAGCAATATTTTGATAGGATATCATACTCCCTCATCTTTCTTTTTGTCTCCCATGGGTGTCCATCGAGGTTTGTGAGGTTGATCTTGGAAAGGTTCCACCAGATCGAGCCCTAACTCCTTATACCCTGACCTCGTTGGGGACATGCAAAGAAGGATCAAGAAAAAGTAGACTGCTCTGATACCACTGATATGGATTTATGAAGGAACGCAACATAATACACATATAACCATAAATACAAATATGCAGCATAAATAACACTTCATTTTATTAATATAAAAGAACTGAAAATTGCTTATGGATAGAATGGAAATAAAATAGCTAGGGCATTGGTAGCTTATCTTTAGGAAGAGATGTGGCGGCTACAGGCCTCTGAACTAAGTTACAATGAGGCTCAAGGGCCTATTTATTATTTAGAAACAATGTAAAACCACAAAAATCCAAAACCCTAACCCTAGGAGATGAAGCGCCAAAACTATGGGCCCTGTTTGGGTAAATTGGTGTTTCAACTTCTTGGGGACGTAACTTTGGCATACGATCTATGTTTGATGCGAACCATACCTTGTTATAAATATCTATTCGAGGACTAAAATTTTGAGTGAGTAGCATGGGTTTAGTCTGTTATCACTCAGGTTTTCCTTGAAGTTGTGGAAGAGGAAAGTATACCCGAGGTAACCACAAACCAACCTTCAGATGCAGAATCTAGCCAATCTGCATCCAGAGAGGGCTCTCTCTTTATAATTTATCTTTGTTCTTAGAAGGTTTTAGGCTAGTTATAGACCCGAAGCGGTCACAACAAGAGGTGGTTCCTGTTGAGGTGACTGAGGCACTGTTGCAGCGGGAGAAGTTATGGGGACCGGTTGAACCGGGGTCAAAGCAATATAAGGTTTGGGTTGACCAGGCAGGGTTGCGGCTAGAGGATCATGGTACCAGACGGGAATCCCAAGGGTCAGGTTAGGAAGAGAGAGGGTGGCCATGACCGGTACCGTGTACACTCCTGGTGGGGGAGCTAGGAACGGTATCTGACCAGAGGGGTAATGGCCAGGTGGGATGGCTCCTAAATGGCTAAGGCTTGGAGGAACCATGCCAGGAGGATAAAGAGGCTCATGACTATGAACTGCAGGTGAAGGGCTAGGAGTAGGTTGCGGAGGGCAAGGTTACTGACTAGCCGAAGCGGGTTGCTTGAGAGCAGCCCGAGACGATTGCATCATGGAGACATTCGATGAGCTGGAGTCAGAGATAGGAGGAGGAGGAAGACCAGGGAAGGTTCCAAGAAAAGAGGAGTCTTTGTAAACGCCAGGAGAGACACTGGTCAAGGAATCGACGGTTTGCTTGTTGGCTACAGAAGAGATGGTCGTCTCAGGTGAGGTCTGAGATTTTGGCTCATGATATGTCAACTGGTCAATGGTGACTATCTTTCCATTATGGGGGAAAGACATCTTGCAAAAAACCGCGGATGGGACAGAAGACATAGCATAGGTGTAGCTTCGCCCCAATAGAATGTTGTAGTCTAGCGGGGCATCTATGACTTCGATGTCAACGCAAACAGTCTTACCGGCGAGGGTGATAGGAAAATTACGAAACAGGCCAATGGGCTGGGAGGCATGGCCATCCCACGCTCGAAGGGTGATCATGGAAGGGGCCAACTCAGGGGATCCGAGTTGCTTCCAAACAGAAGTGGACATCACGCAGGTGGATGCCCCCTCATCAATTATACACCGGAAAACGTTGGCGTTCCGGATTTTGACTGGGATTTGGAAGGCGACGGAAGGAGGAAGAGGAGGATGGTCCGATTGAGTGGCGTCGAAAACAATCATTTGGTCATCAGCAGGATCCACAGCGCCCACGATAGATAGTAGAGCCTTCTTTTGGGAAGGGCATGACTAGAGGAGTTCTAGTGTGGAAATGGCAGCAGGAGATTGCGCCAAATCATCTACTATGCTATATGAATGAGCAGCTCTACCGGAAGCAGTGTTTCGACGTAATGGTCCCTTAGGAATCTTGGTATGAACCTCAACTTTGGGTTGAGGGATATGTAAGGGGCCACTGGGTGTCGAAAGAGGCTCTGTAGAACCTGAAGAAGGGGGCTCGGGGGCAGACTGAGCAGGAGGCTTGGGGTACTGGCGAGACCGAGTTTGAAGGTGGAGGTCGACGGTTGGGGATGGATCAGAGTTCATCATGAGGATCTGGTAATCGGAGGACCCAGAAATGGAAGGTGGAGTGGATACCCGCCCGTCAGGTGGTTAGGTAGCCACCAATCCTTGCTGAGGGAAAGGATCAGTAAACACAGCTGGTTGAGTAGTGGCCACATTAGGGGGAGCATGAGGGGAGGCATGTTGTCTGCGCAATGTGGCTTGAGACTCCCACATCTGCCGCATCTGTGGCAAAAGGGGACAATCGTGGGTGTAATGATCGTAAACACTGCAACACGAACAAGGCTTGTTGGTATGAAGAGGCTTGTCCGGCTTGGGCTGAGTGCCCTGTTGCTGGTTAGCAGTGTTAGGGTCAAAACCTTGAGGATTGGGTCCACGAGTACCAGGGGTAGATTGATTTGGATTGCCTCTCTGCCTTCTTTGAGAAGAAGGGGGATTAGTCGCACCCTGCTGTGCAAAGACTTGCCCTGAAGGGGGCTGTAGGTGCTGTTGTTGGGGTTGAGGAGGCAAAGGAGGTGGAAGCGCATATGCTGGAGGAGCTGGCACACCAGGCTGCAGATAAGGGTAATGGCTAGGTTGGGCAACATTGAAGTAAGCAGGAGGTTGGGAAAAAGGAGGAGGCATGCCGTATCCTGGGTACATGCTACTAGGAGGGGGAAGAGTGCTAGAGGTGTTGGCCCCTCCGTGAGGGAGACCGTAGCCTACAGGAGGTTGAGCACACAGATGGGAAAGGGCTCCAACGATACCATCGGCGGAATGAGATGCCCCCGAGGCATTAGTGCCACCGAGCCTAGGGAGGTCAGGAAGGACGGTATAAACATAACCAGACTGAGCATAGATCAGGTCATATTTCAAGGCTATTTGGAGGGCGGCTTCTTCGGTTTGAGGGAAATGGGAGGCGACATCTTTGCCAATGGGAGCTAAGAGAGAGCGAAGGAACCAGTCCATATAGATCCGATCTTCAAAGGGGGGAGCTCGACATAAGCTTCGTCTTCGTCGCCATTCCTGGACATGAGCGGAAAGGCGGGTCGAAGAGGTTTGCTTGAAAGAGGTCAAAAGCTCCGTACCAGTATCGTATCAGAGAGGGAGCTGGAAGTAAGATAAAAAGGCTTGGGCAATGGTTGCAAAGGTGGTATGGGAAGAGGTGGCTTGGTCAACATACCATTTAGAAGCTTCGCCAGTAAGCGTGTGTTGGAACAATCGAAGACGAATGGAGTCATCGGTAATGGAATTGGAGGAACACCACATGTGGAAAGATCGGACATGATTGGTTGGATCTTCTCCAGCAAGGCCTTCGAACTTAGGGATGTCAGAGGGGAGCTTGGTTGGCATAGCAGGCCAACCAACATCGTGGCAGATAGGGTCATTGATCAACTGATTGAAATCGGGGAGGCTGAGGCCTGCGATGTACAGAAGCAAGGGTATGGCCGAGGTAGTTCCTGTGGCGGTTTCGCTAGTAGTGGTTCCGGCATTAGGGCCTGGAGCATTGCTAATGTTAGGCCCTGGACCAGACATAGTGAAGGTGACAGGGGGAGAACCAGGAAGAGAAGGAGAACCCAATGAATCAGAAGAGGAGTCGGAGTGCGGACTCGGAGGAGGACTAGCTCGACGACGGTGGGACGGAGCAGGTCGATCGACCGGAAACTGAGGGTGAAGGCCAAGAAGTCTCCAGGAAAGGTGCCTTGGGGGTGCAATGATGACGGGAAGAAGGAAACCGACAAGGGAAAAAAGGGACAGAATCAAGTGAGGTCAAGGGCAGAAAATGTGCAGTGACAATTGATTTTAGAGTCTTTGCCAAGCGGTGTTAGCCAGGTGCTTCTTCACTTAGGGTCAGTGTGTGGTGTGCATTAATTTTAATTTTTAAAACCCTTTTCGTTTTGAGAGCAAGAAAAAAGTGTGCTGCGTAACTGAAAATAAATCTACAGAGAACAGTATATAATGTTGAAATAACAGAAAATTAACAGTTACTATTGCATCTATCTAACCCAAGAAGGCGGGTCTCTCAAAACTAGTCTAAAAAAGGGGAAAAAATCTAGTCAAAACACACTGAAAAGAGGCCAATAGATCTAAGGTCGGGAGGGACAGGGATCTAAAGGATAAAGCTACTGAAAAGAGGTGCAGATCACAGCCAAGAGACAGAGGCAAGGTGGCTGGAAAAAAGGAGGAAATTAGCAAAAAGCGGAAAGGAAAGGGAGGAGGTCCTAAAGAGAGGTCCAAAAAAAACTACAAGAGGTGATTTGAAAGGAAGAACGGCTGATTTAAAGGGATCTGAAGAGGAGGTATCAGATCTGAAAAAGGGAAGGCTGAAACTCTGAAAAACAGATGGCTGAAACAGCTAAAAACTCTTCCACAAAAAGTGGAGGGTACTGAAGCCCTAAGGGGCTATGTTCCCACTTAGATGAGCTAAAACAGATCAGAACCAGGTCAAAGCGGGCTGAAACAGAGGCTGGAGAACCTTGACAGAAGCTTCAGCAAAACCCAGAAAAATTGCAGAAAAACCACTGAAAAATTGGCAGGTCGCAGGTTTTGACCTGTTTTCAGTGCAAGTCGCAGAAAAGAGGCTGAAAAGTGCGACCTGGAGGTCCAGGTCACAGTTTTTGGGCTGAAAAGTGTGACCTCCCGTTCCGGTTGTCTCAGCGGCAGATTTTCGGAAAAGTTGTCGTCTCAGTTGCGGCTGATGTCGCTTACCTGCGCAATAGGGCCAGAAACACACGGAAGTTAAAAATTTTAATGTTTTAGGGTTTTATGTGAGAAAAACAACATAAAAATAGGAAAAATAAACAGCTGAAAAGAAACCCTAGGGTCTGAAGTAGCTGGATATGCAAGAATATGAAAAACGACAGCGGTCGTAATTTAAAACCCGTGTGGAGTCGCCATTTGTTAGTATGAATCCTTTGTCGAAGTGTACGAAAAAGGACCACTTTAGCTACGCATAACTAATAGCCCTAACAACAAAAGTGGCTGCCAATATCTTCATATCTACAATTAGTTGGACAAGAAAAGAGCTGCAAAAAACCAGATCTATGCATGGAAAGACATTAAGCAGTAAAAACAAGGGTTTGCTCCATATACCAATAGACAAGACAAGAACAATTTTTGAAAGAATTTTTGTATTAATTGGGCACCTGGGAGGAAAACAAGAAAGCGTATCCAATTCTCCTCAGTGGGATGGGTTCTTGGAAGTCCTCGGTGTTAGGTCTACGCAACAGCGAGATTGGCAAAGTCCGATCACGAGTTAACATCATTTCAACCAACTTTGGGATTCTAGGATCTAGCCCTCCTGAATCCGGAGAGGGATCTCTCCAATATGTACAAAGATGGATATTGTCTTTGAAGTTTAGGGCGATGATATTAGGCTAGTTATGGAGGCCAAGGGTATTGTTTGGTTTTCTTGGATGGTTGAACATAGTTGCTGTCTGAGACGGAAAGATCTATATGCAAATAGGTTCAAAGGTGAGAATTTGCAAGTAAACGAAATAAGCTTCGATTCTAAGAAGAGATGATGGCAAGTTTTCAATCCATTGGGCTATGGAGTCATAAGGGAATTTAATTGAAACATCCAGGTTCAAGAGTAATCTATGGGGCAAGTCATCTAGGCCTAAGGATCTCTTTGAAGTTTGATTTATGGAATGGGGTGATACAACAAGAAAGGGAATCAACAGATGCAGAACAAAGAGCAGCCCAGGATCTGGTAAGTACTTTGAAACTAGCCAGCCTTTGACCGGGCACTTAAGAAAAACATAGAAGCAAACTAGGATCTGGTAAGTACTTTGAAACTATCCAGCCTTTGATACACTTCTAATAGAAAACAGATTAAAAACAAAGGGAAACTTGAAGGCAACCTTTGGAGCAGAAACTAGTGGGCAGGGCTCACCTTTCTCCTCATCTTAGTTCTCCTTTACTTAGTTACTTCCAAGACAATCACCAAGATAACACAGAATGGCCCAAGATCTGATAAGTACTTCGAAACTAGTCAGCTTTTGACACATTCTAAGGGAAACAGACAAATAGTTGAGCAAACAAGAAAGGGACTCGGGGCTAACCTTTGATTTCCTCAATTCATTCCTTACACAACATATATGAAAGTAACATTTAAAAACAACATTCAGCAGTGACGAAAAGATGAGGGAACACCAGCATCTCTGTGCTTAGACTGAATTAAATCATTTCTAAATAACACAATAAGAAGAAAACATTGGGATAAAGATTTTTCAGCCAGAGAAGGTCACTGGTGTACAGCAAACTCTAACACTGTTTAAACTGTTCTTTATAGTAGAAGATGAAAAAAATTGAAAACAGAAATAAAATGACGAGTTACAGTGAGAATAACATCACCATCGGCATAGACCAGGATCCCATAAATCAGCTTGTATTGATTGCTTCAAACCGGTTACAATCTTCAAATCCAGTGTTTTAATTCATCTCTTTTCACAGTCTAACCTATCTGTTACAAGCAGAGCTCCAAGAGCCCATGAAACCACTATTTACAGTCAAGAGTTTTCCACTCAGAAATAGCTACAGCGCTTTAGCAATTATATTGACAACCAACTAATCCAACCCCTCACTCATCTTCTACTGAAGTATTTATAGAAGGATGAGGAGGTGAGATCCGTTTTAAAAGATCTCAAACACAATCAATGCAGAATTAATGTCTTCCTGACCCCGAGAGGTTCGATGAAGAAATTCTACAGGTGTTACATTGCATTAATGTGTTTATACTTAAGAAATAAGCTCGAAGAGAGCTTATATTGACCTTTGAGGCTCTGCGTACTGTTAGGGTTACTCTGCAGACATTCTGTCGTTGAAATCCGGTGCAGTAATAACTTCTTTGGTTGTTCGAGGCATAATATCTGATCCTGTTCAATAAATTCATCCTCTGTTGGAGCTTTCTGAGGCAATAGGTGGCACTGTGGTGGTTGAGGAATCAATTCGCCTCGAAGTATGGCGGTGGAGGCGATCTGTCTGCCGAACACTTTTAGGTTTTGCTTTAATCTGTGTTCTGAGCCGGGGATTAGGCTTTTGATAACCGTCTTAGCCGTAATCCCCGCCAATCTTCTCACAAAACCACTGCTCTAGTTCATTCTACCTTTAATCTGCTACTCTTTCTCCGCTCTGATATTGGCGGCCTTTTTCAAGCTTTGCAGGGACATGCGGCAACCAAAGCTCATGAAGCTTTGTAACTATCTTTGTTCTTCTCCGTATGATCAATTCTTTGGACAAATCGGGAGGATTGGAGTCGTCACTCTCATCCTTCAGATTTCGTAGAATACGAAGGAAAAACCTTTGAAAACCTGCAAAAAACAAGAAAAAATGAGGAAATCCTGCGTTTATATGGATAGACTGCATCGGAGGGTGTGCGGGTGGACGGAGAAATCGGGACCGTTGATCGTATTGCGATCAACGGTTGGGAGCAAATCAAACGGTCAACGCAGAGGAAAGTGGACCGTATAATGGAATCGGGAGAGGAGATGCAGACCGTCGATCTACAGAGATCGACGGCAGGGATTGGATTTTAAACGCGCCGGGGCAAGATTAACGGGCGAGCGAATCGGTTAAAGGACGAGCGGGAAATATGATCGAGGACCGTCGGATGGGAGGGCCCAGATCCGACGGCGGGGACGAATCCCGCTGCGGGGCCATGGGACGAGGTTTAATGCGCGGGGAGAAGGCACGGAACGGCGGTTTTGGGGGTGAGGTGGAGAACACGTGTCGGCCAGCGTGTGGGATCGCTGGCCGACGGCACAAAACCGTTTCCGTAAGATAAGTGGTGCGGGCATAAACCGGTGGGAAAGGAAAACAGCGTGGCGGAAAGGGGGAGGGGTCCACCAGATGACGGGACACTCCGCACCGTTGATCCGTGGGACAGATCAACGGCGGAGTTTTTAATTTCGATTTTCTTTGGAGGAAAAATAAAACAAGCCCAACTTTACTTTTACAAAGGTTTTCAATGTTTTTCGGGCAATGAATTATTTCCGAGGTTAAGCGCCTGGCGGGGTTAGCACGCGGTTCCAGCGTGGGGACATATGGAAGGAGAAACGGAAAGGGGCTTAGCTTGAGGGGCTGAAGCTTAACACATAGAAACGCATGTTTTCTATGGTTTTTAACTGTTTTTTGCAAAAGGAGAAAAGTTCCGATATGTCAAAAAGTGGGGTTTTCGACCTTAGGAAATGAGTTTAATGGAGGAATAAGGGAAATAAAAGGGTTTGATGGGGTTCTTTATGGGTAAAAGGAGAGTTAAAGATATGAGGAAAAAGGAGGAAGGGGAGAAGAAAAAGGAGGAGGATGCAGCAACACTTTGATTAGGATTTTCATGGTATATCAGAGGCAGAGGGGATGGAGAGAATGTAGAACTGATTAGTGGTTTATAACCTTGCCAACAGACTTCAAGTACCAACAATTTTTAGGATTTTAAACTTGTTTCTTGAAGGCTGCAAAGAACATTTAGCCACCAACTGTCATAGTTGAAAAATATGGGTGGCTAACAGTGGCTCCACTTGGGGATGGTGCCTTCTTGAAGGTATCAAGAATTCAGACTTGATTTCTCTGGGATGCTGACTGGTGTCTGGTGTCTGATCACTCGCTCTTGCTTTTCTTCTGGACAAAATAAGGTCAGTCATTAAAGAGAGATGAATTTCATCAATACAACTTCTACCTACCCCAATCCTACTGATCTAGCATTTTTTCTTCATCAGAGTGCACTTGGATTGGCAAACTCTTAACACAACATTTTATTCTTTTGAAAGAAGTAAATCTAAACTACTTCTATTCCTTATTTCTCCCCAAACTCATATTAAACAGTTGAGTTCAGATATTCCTCTACCTATTCTGTTGTTTGTTGGGATTAAACAGTCCAACAAACTTTCATTCTCTAAATTCTACAACAGAAATTTAAAAATAGCCAAGTCAAGATTGAGCTGTTTGACTTGCTATGATCTATGGCATAAAGACGAGCTGCACATAGATTATTATTTGCAGAAAAATTTAAATCAAAACAGAAGGCTTAAGATCTGAAAATTTTCTCATTATGGCCTTCTCTCATATTCACAGCTCTGTTCTTTCTTTTCTTTTTGGTGAGCTATCTTTGCTTCTTTTCTGGTTCAAGTTTTGAGTGAATTAGAACCAGGTCTTTTCTCTTTGACTCAGAAATCAGAGTAGCTTTGAGTCATTTCTTTGGAAACTTTGGTCCAGATTTTAAGTTTGTTTGAACCTTGATTTCTACCCTACTCTATCTACTGATAAGCCAAGATTAAACAGTTTGGAAAATCAAATTTGCTACCCTATCAGCAGAAAATTGAAAGCTAATCAGTCAAGATTAAACAGTTTGACCAATTAGAAGCGTGTTTAGAGGAGTGGCATTTATGCTTGCACACTTTCAGATTCATTTCTCTTTTTGGCATGGGGCCTTGCCTTTCTTGTTTTTCATTCCTGCCCTCTTTTCATTTTTTCTTTGTTTTTGTATTTTTTGATTTTTCATAACTTTAAATGCAATGATGGATGAAGTATTTACAATGGAAAAGGTGAAAAAGGCTTCAAAACATGAAATAATTTTAAGAAAGATAATGCTTAAGCATCCTGCCATTGACAGGACCCCCAAACAATTCTGCTCCATTCAGTTCTTGTAAGAAAAATGCATTGTTTCCAGCAACTGAATGAATGGAGTAAGGACCAAGCCACAGATTGTCAAATTTACCATGCTTTCCCTTGTCTTCCCTCTTTGAGTCCCACTTTAAGATTTTGTCCCCAATTTTGAAATTGCTGGCCTTTGCTCTTCTGTCAAATATCTTCTTGATATTGTCTTGTTTCTGTAATGCTTTGTTGTACACTTCCTCTCTGGTTTGTTGAAGATGAATGGTCTGATTTATTCTTCTGATTATGTCATCCTCTTCAGTTTGGAGCTCTTGAATTATCTTCATAACTGGTACACCAAGACTGTTGGGAAAAATTGCCTCTGTACCATACACAAGCTGGAAGGGTGACATACCAATAGATTTCTTCAGAGTCAATCTGTCATCCCAAAGTGCATGAATCAGCTTTGTGTGCCAAGACTTCTTGTTGCCTTCCAACAGTTTCTTTATTATGTTCACTAAGCTTTTGTTGGAAGACTCTGCAAGTCCATTACCTTGAGGGTAATAAGCTGTGGAGTGCCCCAATGTTATTTGATACTTATGACAGAATTCAACCATTTTCTTTGATCCAAATGCTGCTGCATTATCTGTAATGATCTTGGTAGGACAGCCAAATCTGGAAAGGATATTGGTTTCTATGAATTTTATGATAACTGAATCATTGGCCTGTCTACAAGGAATGGCTTCTATCCACTTAGTGAAATAGCCTGTGGCAGTGAGGATCCACCGGTGTTGGGCAGAGGATGAAGGGTGGATTTCTCCTATAAAGTCAAGTCCCCACTGTTGAAAAGGGGCTTCAACAGTAATTGGATGCAGAGGAAGGGGTAGTAATTTTCTCTTGCCTTCAAACAATTGGCATTTATGGCAAGTGGTTGTCAGTTTATGTGCGTCAGGAAAAAGAGTAGGCCAATAGAAACCAGCCCTCAAAATTTTGTTGGCTGTTGACTTCCAGTATAAATGGCCTCCACACTCTCCTTCATGGAATTCTTGCTTAATCTTTTCTGCATCAAACTCAGGCAAACATTTAAGCAATATACCACTAGCATTTTTCCAATAAATACATTTATCAATAATGCAATAGTTTACAGCTTTTAACTTTAGGAATCTTGCCTTTGTTTTGGATAAACCAGGAGGTGTGTTTAAATTAAGCAAAACATAAACAATATTAGTATACCAAGGAGAATTCGCAAAATAATCTTCAACAATGGGGGTTGAGAATTCTTCTTGGTCATCCAAAGCATTAATCATGTTAATATCAAGAACTTCACAATTTGATTCGGCCATTAGCCTAGCAAGACCTTGACCTTTGATAAGCTTCGTGGGTTTAATCTCTAAGTCATATTCAAGAATAACAACAATCCATTTGCCTCTCTTACCATCTAGATCCTGGGTTAGAATGTCCTTTACAACTGAATTTGGGACAAAGGCAATAATGTGTGAGTGAAGGATGTATACCCTGAAGTCTTTTAAAGCTTTCACCAAAGCAAAAGCTTGCTTTTCCATAATATTATACTTCAAAGGGGCATCCCTCAATGCCTTGCTAAAGAATGCAATGGGCTGCTCTTGTCCTTGCGGATTTTTCTGTAAAAGGACAGCAGCTATAGTATGTTCTGATGCAAATGAGAAGATATAAAAATCTTTCGAGAAATCCGGACTTATGAGAACTGGTGTTTTGGTTAACGCTTGTTTAACCAGTTCAAAGGATGTCTTTGCTTTTGCAGTCCATTTTACCCCTTGCTCCTTTTTTAACATGTTTGTGATATTCCTAAGGAGCTCAGCCAAGTTTGGGATGAACCTTCTTAAAAAGTTAATCTTTCCTATGAAAGACTGCAATTCTTTGATATTCCGAGGATGGGAGATTTGTAATATGGCTTCAATCCTCATGGGATCTATCTTTATACCCTCTTCTGAAATGATATGTCCAAGAAGCTTACCTTCTTGGAGTCCGAATAAGGTTTTCTTGGGGTTCAAAGATATCCCAAATCTTCTGCATTTCTCGAAAACCTTTCTTAAATGTTCTAAGTGTTCTTCATCTGTTTTTGAAAACACAGTTACATCATCAAGATAGATAATGATGAAGAAGCCTAATTCTTCCGAGAATGCTATGTCCATGGCTCTCTGAAAGGTTGCTCCAGCATTCATTAAACCAAAAGGCATTTTCACATGCATGAAAGTGCCCCAGGGTGTAGTAAAAGTTGTCTTTAATTGATCATCAGGGTGGACTAGGACTTGATTATACCCTGAATAGCCATCTAGCAAAGAAATTCTTTTAGACCCTACCACCCTTTGCAAAATATGATCCATCTTGGGCAAAGGGTAGTTATCCTTTAATGAAGCTTTGTTTAAATTCCTGAAGTCTATACAAAGCTTGATTTCTCCGGTCTTTTTCCTAACTGACACTAGATTAGATACCCACTCAGAATATCTAATAGGGACAATAATACCAGCATCATGCATTTTCATAATTTCCTTCTTAACCAATGGCAACTGGACAGGGTTGATTCTGCGCATTTTTTGTTTGAATGGTTTTTGGTTTTCTTTAAGAGGGATTTTGTGCTGTATTATTTCAGTGTCATAGGACTTAAGATCTTCGTAACTCCATGCAAAAACATCAGAGAATTCTTTAAACAGCTCTAAGTATCTGAGTTTAATGTGAGCTGGTAAAGTTTTAGACAGTTTAATCAATCTCGGTTTTTCCTCACTGCCTATATTACATTCCTCTACTTCAGTTTCCACAGGTTCCAGTTTTGGTTTTTTGGCCACATCATCAAAATCAAACAGTTCTTCTAGAGGGGCCAAACCCTTGGGCAGACTATCATTATTAGAATGCAGAGTTTCCATTTCTTCAGTTTCAGATTTTGCACTTAATTCTGTTTGGTTTCTAGATGAGATAGTCTGAAGGTTAATATTTACCAGCTGTGGAGATGGCTCATCTTCACCAAGAAAATTTTCTTCACTGCAGTCTGTCTCATAGTCTGAATCTGAACTATGAAGTTCAAACTCATTTCTGAATTGCATGAAGTCTTCTATTTGTTTATCTCCATCAAATACCTGCCAATACTTCTTGTTATCTGGGATAGCTGGTCTGAATTTTATCTGAGAGGTGTCATCATATAGCATTGGGCAGGTTCTAGCAGCAAAAGCTAAATTGTGGGCTACAATGTTTTTCTTCCTTGGGACAAAAGATAAGGTGTACTCCTCAAATGTTTTCAAAAGATCAATGACATCATTCCTATAGGCCCTAAGTCTGGGGTGATTTTCATTGTACTCCCCATTGACTTGCCTAATGATTAATTCAGAATCCCCATATACATCTATTCTCTTGGCACCTAATTTTTTCAAAAGATGCAAGCCTAAGAGAAGGGATTCATATTATGCTATGTTGTTGGAACACTGAAAGTTTAATTTACATGAGATACATTCTGTATGATTGTTTTCAGTGTTAGTGATCCAGACACCTGCACCAACATTTGTCTTGGTGCATGACCCGTCAAAATACATAGTCCAGAGGGGCAGATTTTCAGTTTGGTGAATGGACGTTGTATCATTTGATTCCTCAAGTTTTCCATCGGGTTGAGGACTGTCTTTCTGACTGTCAAGTTTTGAGCTCACAGGATTGATAACTTGGATTTCCAGATCTGTGTTAAGTTTGCTAGGATCTTCAGACACAATAGACCGTTTCAGCATTTCAACATCGTGTTCCCCCTCTTTTATTTTAATCATCGATTCTAATGAAGCAATCTGTTCTGTGAGTGCTTCATTATTGAACATGATAAAAGAATCAAGGCTCGTGTTTATAGCATAGAGTGGGGAGTTTTGAGGCCGCTCCTGGCTTGTTACTGTGTATTGCATGTGAGATTCTCTATAAAGCCTCCTAGTTTGATTGAAGACAGGGATGGTTGCATAGGCCATGTCCATTTGCATAGTCCCCTGTAACTTAGCCCCCCAAGATCTTGATAAAAGCATTCCATACTTTGGGGGAACATCCGCCACAACAACATCCATGACTAAACATTTGGCTGGAATTTGGGCTAGATTAACACAGAGATCTTTAATCAATCCTAGACACTTAACTCTACTTGAGTCAAAGGAGTACAGGTCTTTGTAAGGTCTGGTAATTTCAAGACCCAGGATTTCCATTACATCTTTTGGCATTAAATTATGGGAAGCACCTGAATCATGCATAGCATTATGCAGGATTTTGTCATGAATGTTTAAGCTTACATAAAAGGGAGGGACAGGACCTTCTTGGAATTTTCCTTCAATCTTTGGACCAAAAATAAGCTCTGGTTGGTCATCACTAAGATTGAGAGTATCTTCGTTATCCTCTAAGTTTAAAGCCTTCAAAATTTTGGACCTATATACATGCTGGGCAGCTAACTCAGTCAAAGGAACAGAGATTTTGATCTTTGAGATTTCCTGTTCCAGGTTGAAAAGGTTTTGATTTTTTAGAGTATTGACTTCAGCCCTGTTTGCTGCCACTTTATCAGCAATAACAGCTTGCTGATTTGGTTTATCTACAATTAAAATAGTTGTCTTTGCAGGAGTACTAACTGAGGTGCTAGTACTACTAATGTTTGCACTCTGTTTTTCGATGTTTTGAGTGTCTTTCCCTTTATCATCACCAGAATCAACAGCCACCGTTTTGTCCCTTTGTTTGATCGTTTTAGACTTGGTTGCAGTGCTGTTTTGAGAAGGTTTGCCAGAGGTTTTATTGTTGGGTGTTTGTTGATTAGATTTACTTCTGAGTTCATATTTCCTTAAAGGTTCTATGACAGCGTTCTCCATGTTTTGGTAGTTGTTTTCAGCATCATCTCTTCTGTCATCATAAGGTGTATAAAGACCTTGTTTATTATCATAATGAACCTCAAAGTCATCATCATCTACCCCAAATAAGTTTATATCATCTTCCTCTGTTGTTTGATCTGTTTGCTCAACCTCACTTAAAAAGTTCTGATGGAAGGGAGGGATGATCTGCTGATCATCTTCCCTGGGTCTGTTAGGAGGCTGATTTCGTCTAAGATTCTGATTCTGGTTTTGATTTCTGTTTTGAGGAGCATTTTGATTTAGACTTGCTTGTGCTCTCTCTAGAATGCTCATTTTCTTCATCATTTCTTCCATCATTCTTTCCATCTTTGAGCTTGAAGTGGAAGGGGTGGATTCCTCTCTAAAAGATACTTTCTTTTCAGCTTTCATCCTTGCTCTTTTCTCCATAAGGTTCACCTCTACAGAAAGGGCACCTCTTTGCATGTCTTCAAGGGTTGCAAAGACTCTTTCTCTGAGTGAATATGTCATGTCTGGATCAAACCCTTCAGGAAATTTGTTTAAGGCTGATCCTTGAGGAGGTTTCAGTTCAGGGGAGAGTGTGTTATACACACTGTTGAATCTGGTACAATAAGCTTGTACACTTTCCCCAGGGTTCCTATGGAGATTGTTATAGTCAGCAAGGACTTGGAGAGGGTTTTTCCTTACTTCCCACTTGTTTAAAAAAGTTTGATGGAAGGTTTGAAGGTCGTTAATACTATGGGGGGTTAAAACTTTAAACCATTTTCGCACATCTCCCCCCAAACTTTGAGCAAACAATCTGATTTTGACAGATTCATTATCAATTTCATTTCTGTCAAAGTAGTCATTCATCTTGTCCACGTGTTGAGATGCTGTTATGGTATTATTAGCATCATATAATAGAATTTTGGACTGATAGTCCTGTGGAAGATTGACTAATGGTACAGGAAGAACTAAGGGAGCATACCATGCTGCCATGATATGTGGTGGGGGTGGGTTTACAAGTGGAGGTGTGGGTTGAAGTGGAGTGGTTTGAACAGTGGATGAAGGATGAACAGAAGTGGATGGAACAGCAGTAGATCTCTGAGCTGATCTCGGATGAGAGACACCTAGATTATGTATGAAATGTAAATCAGGAGGTGTTGATTCTCTATTCCCAAGAATCCCACTGGTTTCGGGAGATGAAAGGGTAGGCTCAGAATCTAACCGACCTAAATCACCAAATGACCTAGTCCTGAATGGGTTTAACAAGTCAATTTGTGATTCATGAAGAGCTGAAAGGTTTTCAGGGACTGAATTGGCTCTTATGAGGGATCTGAAGATAGTTGAGGATTGTATCCTAGGAGACTTCCTAAGAATTCTTTCAGGGTTGTCAACTATTTCAGGAGGATCCGGGTCAGGAAGGGCTCTAGTATGAATCTTTTTAGGAGCCACAATGTTTATGGGATTAGACCCAATCTAAACAAGAAAAGTTCAACCAGATATGACAATCTTTAGACGGTTAACTAATCTGTTTTCTCAATTCGAATCCTACAGTCCTTTAACTGAATTTGAATGATTTTTATAATGATAAGGGTTCTTTCCAGTGGAGTCTTAAGGTCTGTTTAGGATGGTGGAGTCGCCAGGTGGAAGGTTCAGAGTGTCTTCAAAGGAATGCACTGTCCACCACAGTGTTCGTGAAACATTCTTCTTCAAGGATATCTCGAAACACAACAAACTCTAACCAGAGATTGACTGGGAGGGCATTCACTAGATGTGTCACCCCCTAAAAGAGGATGAGATCCAGAGGCTACCTGGCCCTTTCCAGACTCTGTCTAAGAGTATAGAGTAAAACACATCAAAGACGTATACAGGTATCAAAACTTATGTTTTACTACCAATCTGAAATGTTTTTGGTATTTTCTGAATTGTTTATATTTGTGGTTTTTTTGAAAGAATGTCCTAGCTTTGCCTCAAAACTTAGCTACGGTTAAGAAACAAAGACAGTCTATCCTTGTGGCTAAGCTAGCTGATTTCCCAAGGTTAGATAAAGACTTAAAAGAACCCTAGGATTGACCTAGTTTGTCACTGATTCAAACAAGTTTTATCATGATTACCATTCTTTGGTAGTGCTTGAAAAGGCTACTTTTTACTCTCAAGATGTTGTATGAAGATTCTAGGTTCGATCCCCAGCGGAGTCGCCAGAAATGTTAGGTCTCTGTAACCAGCAAGATTGGCAAAGTCCGATCACAGAGTTAACATCATTTCAACCAACTTTGGGATTCTAGGATCTAGCCCTCCTGAATCCGGAGAGGGATCTCTCCAATATGTACAAAGATGGATATTGTCTTTGAAGTTTAGGGTGATGATATTAGGCTAGTTATGGAGGCCAAGGATATTGTTTGGTTTTCTTGGATGGTTGAACATAGTTGCTGTCTGAGACGGAAAGATCTATATGCAAATAGGTTCAAAGGTGAGAAGTTGCAAGTAAACGAAATAAGCTTCGATTCTAAAGAGAGATGATGGCA